>QJNU01000686.1:0-37414 GCA_004154915.1 Monosporascus ibericus | reverse complement strand
TGCACGCGTACAGCGTTAAGTAGCTTAGCCACGGAACATGTATGGGCCGATCAGTAGGTGACCTTTCCGTATATGGGGTGCGCTACGCACCCCCCAGCTAGCTGACACGTTCATCTTTCGTAATTTTATTCGGATGGTAGCGATAATGCGTCGTATCTTTCTGTAATACCCTTGTTTTTTGTTATGTTTCGTTCTTATAAGTGGTAAGGTTTCTGTCGTATCTTTATGCCTATATTTATTGCCATTTTCGATCGAGTGTTAAAATCTTTCCGTATTTTGTTTTTCTTTATCGAATAGATATAAAGTGAACTTTATTTAGCCAATTATCTAATCGATTAAAAGGTTATACTAGTACAGCCATAGTTTTCCGAAGATTATATCGTAATTCTTTTTAGGAGCGATAGCCAAGTCTGCTATCTGTTTTCGTTTATTAACGAAAATCTCAAGGTAATTAATCTTGCGGTTGATTTTTTCGTTGTCGTAGGTAAATGCCTAAGTTTTTGCGTTTTCGGTAATGTAAGGTTCCATCTTTTCTTTCCATGGTAGTCGAAGTCAGTTAACTATATCCGGCATGATATAATTACCTCTTATTATTCCGCAGTTCATAAATGCGGTAAACCAGTATATTCTAATTCGTCCTTATAGGGTAATAGGGTCGTTTTTAGCTCTTATCGTTGTATTTAAAGCCCTTTTAGGAAGGTCCTATTGGCTTTTCCGGGTTTTAACATTCTGCGGCTTTTTTATAAATGGCGTTCGTTTTTTAATTTATTTTCCAGCGCCTTAATGCGTTTTTGATTTTGTACGTTAAAGGCCTTTAGTTGCTTTAACTATCCTTTCTGTATGAGTAAAGTAATTTCGAATCAAAGGACTTACGTTTAGAAGTCTTTTTTAATAATGTACTTTGGTTCGGGGGTTTTCTGTCCTTTTTATCGTGCTTGAAACTAAGTGTCGTATTGGTTTATTTCTTCGTTCCTTTTCGTTATTTCGCCTCTAATCTTTTGTCGCTTATCCGGGTTATCCGTAAAGGTTAAGCGGAAGTTCAAGTTATTAATTACTTTGAAGGATACCTCTATAAGGGTTTGGTGTATTTTTTCTTTATCTTATGATCGTAATATCCGTAATGGCATATAAGGTTTTCATTAGTGTAGCTTTTCTTTCGGCCTAACTTGTTGTTACTGTAATGATGTTAATAATATCCTTTAAGGTAAATACCTTTAGATGTCTGTATTACCGTTAATCCCTGGGGTCCTTTCCGGTTTGATTATTGAAGTCGAATTCCTAGTTGTATATTCGCAGAAGTTGTATTTCGACGTACCGTTCCCCCTTTATATGCCTCGGGTAAGAAGTACGCTTGTACTAGATAATATAAGGTTTCCTGTATCGGTTTGGTTATTTTAATAATAGGTTCTTATTTTAACCTTGGTATTCCTTAATGTCTCTGCTTAATTCCAACTATTCGTACCGTTATCGCCGTTTTTTTTAAGAACGGCAAAGTAACTTATTTTTTGAAAGTTCCTTTTATCCGTCGTATTTCTTTAGTTATTAAGCTACCGTAGGTCCTATGGTAAGGGTTCGCTATTTTTAAATAGTTGTTTTGGATAGTTTTTTAGCTTTTTGTAATCCCTGTTGTATTTCCTAGGATGGATTATGCTTATCCTTAATCCTAATTATATTAATTAATTTGTTGTCGTTTCCTTAGTTATTTTGAGGGGGTCCTTATGGAACTGGTGTCCAGGTATTCTGTTGTAGCTTTTTGGGTACCTTATATTAAAAGCCTTGATGTCCCATTTTGTTATAATTAAAGCATTTAATGGTACGCGGGTTGCGTTATTATACCACGCCTAATTTCATAAGTCCTAATGCCGTTTTATAGGATGTATTAGATTTTTGTGGTATGTTAGTATTAAGGGGGTACCTTGGCTTATCATTTTATCGGTTCTTAAAATGTCGAATTTTCCAGGCGTACTGTTGACTATCGATCTTAATTATCATGGCGATATATTTTACCAACTTTTCGGGGCGTTTATTCCTAAATAGTGCTTTTTCTACTTCTTTTTTTAAGCGGTTAAAAAATATGGCTATTAATGCTTTTTGTCCCTAATTGATTGTTAAAGATAGTTAAATAAAGGAGTTGCCGTATTCGGAGGCCGATCCCTTTTGTTTTAATTCTTAATCTTTTTTATCCTTAATCTTTTCGTTTAATATTCCAAATGCCTTTTTTAGCTTTTTCTTTAAATTTTTCGTACTCGTTATAGGTATTCCTAATTTCTACGGACTTTTGTTAGGGCGGTTTGGTAACTTATTTACAAAAAGTAGGCTTAAACCAGGTAGTCGCATTTCCGGTTAATTATTTCATAGCGAAATGGATTCGAAAAATAGGTATTGTAAGTTTGATTGGAAAGTATTTAAAGTAAGTACGATCCTTTGTAAGGAACTGTTATAGCTTGGTAGTGGTTCCGTTGAAAAGGGTAGGTTTAGTAAGTTTTAAAGATTTTCCGGCCTTCTTGCTGTAAGCTGTTTAAGTAGGTAGTACTGGTTAAGCTGGCTAATCCGGTTAATCGGGTTGCTTTATGTTCGCTTATTTTTTTAGTTCGACTTGCTAGGTTTTCAGTTGGTTGCGGGTTTCCTTAAGGGTATTGGTAAGTTCGATCTTGTCGTTAGTAAGTTGCGTAACCGCGTTAGTTGGCTAATCGAATCGGCGTCAGGCTTTTTCTTAGGAAAGATTAGGTTAAGTTTCCTTATTGTCGGAATCTATAGGATTATTTTCGAGGGTTTTAAAGATTTCTTTAAGGATGGGTTATTTGCTAAAAGACATAGTATTAAAGATATTGCTTAAAGTCTGACAATACTGTTAAATTAAAGCTTGTAACGTATAACGGCTAAAGGGTTTAACTATCTATTAAACCTAATCGCACGGTTTATGTTAATAGTAGTGTCGTAGGAAACTAAGTAATAATACGTTTAATAGTTACGTTTGGTAATAGTAAATTGCTAAAGGTAATTGAGGTAACCAAGTTATATTACAAGCTGAAGTTATCTAAATTATGGTATTAATAAGCGTATATATCTTAATCTTGGCTTAAGATACTTAAGCGGCTTAAACCCCTAAGGTGGTTAAGCCCTTTAAGCCCGTATGGCGGCTTAAAGAGCTGAAGGTACTTGGCACGTTGAGGCCCTTGGGTCCGTCACTTGATTTCTTGGCTTAGGTCGGGGCTGACCTTTGGAAGACCCGACCGTTTGTGTTGCAGCCAAGACCGCTAGGTCATAACAATTTGCTACTAACTCGAATACGGAAATATAAAGAAATTCGATGCAGTTTTACTTTTGGTAGTAGTTTTAATTGGTAATTATTGTCTTACATTTCTTTAGGAATCTTATATAGGCCGATATATTTAAAATAAAGTTTATTATTAAATCGTTTAATCTGGATGTTTTTAGTAGCTATGTAAATTATCTTTCCCTTTAGGAAAGTTAATCCCTTTAACCTTATCTGCATATAATATGTCTTTATTTAGTTACGTAGGAATTCAAGTTCTATCTTTATTTCTGGTTGTAATTATTCAAGTTGTTCGAATATAAAAATTGCTTTAATATTAACTGGTCCTTTACGTATATCTTTATCGGCTTTTAGTATGAAATCACAATTGGCGTTGGCTAAAGCTATTTTAAAGCTTTCGTTGTCGCTAGTATTATAAGCTAATTAAGTGATAAATAGTTTTTAAATTTTATCGTTTTATTTATAGTTAATATAATATCGTTAATAAGCTTTCAATATTTAATTAATTCGTTTTATTTATCCGTTTCTTTAAGGTTTAAATACGTTAAATAACTTATAATTTAGGCCTAACTGTATTATAAATCCTTGCTAGAATTTCGAAATACATATCGTTCTTTTATTTGAAATAATTTCCGCTAATAATTCGTGTACTCCTAAAATGTATTTCAAAAAGATATAACTTATTTATTTTACGTCCGTATCCTCATTAAATTGTAAAAAGTAAGAAAATGTTGAGCATTAATTAACGATCATAAAGATCCTATCATAATATACGCTTACAGCTGGGTTTTTTAATGATGGAAGTGTAGTAATAAAATTAAAAATATTTAAATCCTCTGGGCGTTTTGCGACTGGTAATGGCTATAATTTCCCGTATGGTTTATATCGCCGAGTCTTTGCCTGATTACATATATAATATCATTATTGTACCTTTTTTATTATTGCTTTTATTTTAGGTAACGTACCACATAAGCGAATCGGACACACCAGCGAGTCGCACACTTTTTAGCACCTCGTAACAACAAATTTAAATAACTTAACAATAACATAGCGCATTAATTAAAATTAATCGGATTCTTCTTCGCTTGACGTATCTACAACTTCTTTACAAATACCCGCATTATGCCCGGACTTGTTGCAAACGTTATACTTCCGTTCCTTGGTTTTAACCCTCTTGCGACGATTACTTTCAGCTGCTGTTAGCTGCATTTTTTCACCACCCCCTTCTTTTTAGGCCCAAAGAACTTGTCCTTTTTGTATAATAAATATTTCTCCTTTTTGAAGACGTTTATTTTTAGTCCTTCGACGTTTGCTTAAGATGTGGTTCCTTTCCCGTAATTAAGCGGTTTCTTCTCGAAAAAAAAAATAACTTCGTACAAAAGTAACAAGTTACTCTTCGTCAAAAGATTAACCGATTTTATATTTTTGTTGGCTAGTTACCTTGGTAATTTCTAATCCTTTTTTTGCAAATAACGTCCTTATTCTATTATTTCCTGGATATTTTTAAAGGTTTTTGCGGCCGGAGAAACAGAATTGGCGGCGGTAAGCGGCGAGACCGACGGTGTAAGTATAACCGGAGGAACGTCCAATTCGGAAAGAAATTTATTGGGATCGAATAAAACAAATCCAGCTTTTGCAAATCCGGATTTAATGTTATCGGACGTTATGGCAGCTTTAAACGCGTCGTAAGAACCGACAAGGAAATCTTCTCTTACGATATAGATATAATGGCGTCGTATTAGGTTTTCGATATACCGCGAATAAGCGCGTTTCAAAATAAAAAAGCAAAATATGTTAAAAAGTTAAAGCGGATAAAAAGAATATGTAGGCATATAAAGGGTAATAATATCGTTATTCGCGTAATATTTTTCGAATTCGATCGGATGGTAGCTTTCGTAACCGTCGAGGATAAGGAAACGTTTCGAACGTTTCGTACGCGTCCAAGTATATTTGTTAAAATGCTAAATTTATTTTAAACCTAACTCGTTCATTATGTAACTATTAAAACTGGTACCGACCCTTTAATCGGCTGGTAATAGGTTATCGCGATATTAAAAACTAAAATAGGTTTTCCCTGCCATGATAATAAATGGCGGTATAGCCCAACCTTAAGAATTAACCACCTGGATAACTATAACCTATTCTTTATTCCCTTGTTCCGCTTATCTAGGATTTCCACGTTTTTCGGCACTGGTAATTACCATACCCGTTACCATAAGAAGCCCTCTCAAAAATCTAGTTTCGTCGAAGTTATAAATATTGTCTTTTGCGATGCCGTATTTTACGATTATAATTCGAATAAATTTGAACCATTTAGTAAATGCTTTTAAATTTTCGCATGAAACCCGTTAATAATCCATCTTCGGATTTAAACGCGTCTAAAGCTTTTTTTGCCGTCGAACAAAGTTCGACGCTCAGTTAATTCCGACGTATATTATAACGCGTTAGGTAAGCAGTAAATTCGCCATGTCTTTAACGTGCTGAAACCGGATAGGAAACGCTCGCGCATTTAGGTTAAGGATTCGGTCGATAATCGATTTCTTTTTTATCGGCGTTAACTTTTGCGAATTAGGGACAATATCGGGTCGAGAGGCTTTGCCCTTAGATCGGTTTTCTAAAGTAGGATTTGGGACGTCATAAATAGAACCTAGCTTTTTATAATTAAGTTTGGGGTTACTCTTTTCCGCTTGAACGGTTAGGTTTATTTTAAACGTTTTTATAAGTCGTTCTATGTTATGGGTATTAAAAAATAAGTAATTAAAGTTGGATGGTTGGAATGTTGAAAAAAAGTCTCCGACTCCCTTGTGTGTTCGACTCGCTTGTGTGGCACGTTAAGTAATAAGTATATTATAATTATTTTAAGGCTTTGTGGATCCCTGAGTATCCCTATAGCTGATATTCGTATACATTTTGTCCTAGTATATCCTGGTATTTTTTAAAACCTTATGTTTTCTCCATCTTTTAGTTTTTAAGTTATTATTATACTTTTAGATTCTATAATAGAAATTAATAGGCACAGCTTTAATTGTTATTATCTGTCCTAAATACATATATTCTTTTAATACACTGTTAAAAATCTGCTAATTACTTTTACATACTTTCTTTTCAAGATCTAGTTTTCGATTAAATAGGTTTATTTTATTCTTTCCCGATCCTTTTTAATAACCAATAACGGAGTCGTAGTCCGTGAACTTTTTTAATATAACGTCATTATCGTCCTATTAATTCTCTGGTGGTAATAAAGCGACTAAGGTTTGTATGCTCGGTATATATCTTAACCTAGTAGAGGTTTTTCTTAAAGTAATATTTGAATTGTCGGAAGGCTTGAACGATAGCTATAAATTCTTTATCGGCAATACCGTAATTTAACTTTACCCCCTTTGATTTGTAAAAATAAAAGGCGATAAGGTATAAATTACCTTAATTATTACGGTATTCGGTTATTACGTTTAAACCGTAATCCGCAACCTCGGTTTTAATTTTAATTAAATGGTTTCGGTGTTATATGATTAATGGTAGCTGGCTAATAATTACGTTCTTAATATTCTAAAAAGCGGTTTCCGTTTTTATTATTTAAAGAAATTTATTTCCTTTTTTCATTAATTTAACTAATAACATAGCTATTTTATTAAAGTATTAGATAGATTTCTTATAATAGTTAGCAAATCTTAACACAGCTTATACTTTCTTCATTCTGGTACGTTTCTTTTATTCTTATATTTTAGCGATCCTTTTAAGCTTCATTTTAATATATCTAAGCGTAATAATATATTTTCACAATCTTAGTTTTTGTATTTGGAACTGTCCTTTTTTATATTAATTAATAAGTTGGTATTTTACAAGGCTTAAAGAACTGTATCAACGTATCTTATATTCTTTTCCTTATTCCTTAACTAAATGGGCATATCGCCGAGATACCGAATTACGAAAATGTTTAAATACTCCCTTAGTACGTAATCAACCATTTATTAAAGGTTTGTTGGTACGTTCGTAAGTCCGAAGAGTATAACGAAGTATTTGAAAAGTCCGTACTCCGTCTTAAGGGCTGTTTTCTATTCGTATCCTAGCTTAATGCGGATCTAGTTATAGCCCTTTATGAGATTTAAGTTCATAAACTATAATAATTTACAGAGGCGATTTTCTTTTTATTGTCTACGAGTAATGGCGTCTTATTTTTAACCGTAATAACGTTTAATTGTTTTTAATCGATAATAAGTCGTAGTTTACCATTTTTCCTAAAGATAATGAATATACGATCTCCGGCTAATAAATTAAAACGTCGAATATAGCTTTTTTTACGTTTGTTTTCCAGCTATTCGCGGAATACTTATAAATCTATCCCGTTAACGTTATAAATCGGATAGAATCTTGTTATCGTTCCTTTTTTTTAAGCACTATCTTGTAGTTCTATTCGTTATGTTTTGGTAATTTCGTTTTGTGTTCTCTTTGAAACAGTCGTTTATATATCTAATATTTTAAAGGTACGGTAGTTATGGTTTCTATTTTTAAAAATTAATACCATAAATAATTATTTATCTTTCCTAACTTTGTTTTAATGGTAGTAATAATGCGTCGTATCTTTCTATAATGCCTTTACTTTCTTTTATATTTTATTCCTATAGGTGGGAAGGTTTTTATCGTATTCTTATATTTGCATTCGTCGTTACGTTCGATCCAATATTAAGATCTTTTCGTGTTTTGCTTTTTTTTGTTAAAGGGGTATGAAGTGAACTTTACTTAGCTAGCTACCTAATCGATTCAAGGGTTCTGTTGGTATAACTATGGTTTTCTGAAAATTGTATCGTAATTCCCTATCGGAACGATGTCGAAATTTGGTTTTGAATTTCCATTTTTAACGAAAATTTCGAGTTGATTAATGTCGGGGATAATCTTTCCGTTATCGTAAGCCCATCCCTGACCTTTTGCGTTTTCCGCGTTATAAGGTTCCATCTTTTTTTTTTCATAGTAATCGAATTTAGTTAATTATATGCGGTATAATATAATTATGTTTGGTTACTTTGTAATTCATGACTACGGTGAATTAATGCGTTTTAATTCGTATTCGCAGGATGATAAGGTCGTGTTCGGTTCCTATTGTCGCATTTAAAGCCCTTTTAGGAAGCTCCTACTTGCTTTTTTAGGTTTTACCATTCTGCGGCTTTTTTATAAGTGGCGTTCGTTTTTTACCTTATCTTTTAACGCCTTAATACGTTTTTAGTTTTGTTAATAAAGGGCTTATATTTGTTTAACTATCCTTCCTATCGGCGTAAAGTGGCTTTAAGCAGGAAGACCTAGGTTTAAAACTCTTCTTTGCTAATATATTCTGGTTCGAGGCTTTCCTGCCCCTTCTGTTATTCTTGGAACTGGGCGTCGTATTACTTTATATCCTTGTTTTGTTTTTAAATTTCTTTCTAAACTTTTCCTCGTTCATCTGAGTTTTTTATAAAAGCTAACCGAAAGTTAAAATTATTAATTACTTTTAAGCAAGCCTTCCTAACCGTTTCATAAATCCGTTCGTTTTTTATCTTATGATTATACCATCCTGAATAATATATGGAGTTTCTCTTAGGACAGCTTTTCCATTTGGGGTAACTCGCTACCGCCGTGATGACGTCGATAATGTCTTAAATAATATATATCCTTAGGTATTTATATTATCGTTAATGTTTTAGGTTTGTTCTGGTTTATTCCTAAAAGATAAATCCTTATTGGTATATCCGTGTAATTCGTTTTTCGATATACTACTATTTCTACATATGCCTCGGGTAATGGGCGCGCTTATAGTAGATAATACAGGGTGTTCCGTTTCGATTTAGTTATTCTAGTAATAGACCTTCGTCCCAGCTTTGGTATTCCTTAATTTATACGTTTAGTTCCAACTGTTCGTATCATTATCGCATTTTCTATTATGATCTAGAAAGTAACTTATCCTTACTAAGCTCGTTTTAACCGTCGTATTCCTTTAGCTATTAGGTTATTATTGGTCCTATGGTAAGGGTTCGTTGTTTTGGATAACTGCTTGGGATAATTTCTTTACTTCCTATAATTCTTGTTATTCTGTCTTAAGATGATCGTGATTGTTCCGGACTTTGAATATATTAATTAACTTAATATCGTTATCTTAGTTATTTCGAGGAGGTTTTCAGTGAACCGGTATTAAGGTATTTTGTCGTAACCTTTTAAGTGCTTTATATTAAGAGGCCTTATGTTCCATGTTCTTATAATTATAATATTTAATAGTATAAAGGTTACGGTATTAAACTGCGCTTAATTTTATAAATCCTGGTACTGTTCCGTAAAACGTATTAAACTTTTATAGCGTGTTGGTATTGGGTGAATATTTTACCTTGTTATTTTATTAGTTTTTAAAATGTCGAATTTTCGAGGTACACTAATGGTTCAAAGCTATCCGTGCGCCCACCTATTTCTCACCAAAACATAGGTTTTTTAACTTATTATAACAAGTCGTATAAAAGTAATAAAAATGTCGGAGTTGCATAGTTATATAAATCATTACATATATTATATATATTTGCTATCTATCCTTCTTTAAATAACGTCCCTCGCGAATGGCACATTGGATATTAACTGGTAAGTGTATTTTCCATTGTTAAAGTTTATAACTTTATGAAATAACAGTTATATTCAGCTTTTAATAACGACAAAGTTTAACGTTGTAGTAAAACTTATAATATTATTTAAAATATAATAATTCTAAGTAAACTTGCGTCGTAAAATTCTTTTTCTTTAATTTATAATCATTTTCTTATGATATTATAATCGGGTTAAACGTGGTATGTTTTGGTGAGAAATAGGTGGGCGCACGGATAGAATTGATCCATGAGTGTATGTTGTCGGTCGTCGAATTTGACTGCCATAGCGATATAACTTATTAACCTTTCGAGGCGTTCATATTTAAATAATTCTTTTTGTACCTTTTCCTTTGGGCCGTGGAGGAAACGTAATTATTAATATTTCTTTTGTCTCTAATTAATCTTCAAAGCTAATTAAAGGCAGGAATTACCGTATCTGGCAGCTAATCCATTTTACCTTAAGTCTTTAATTTTGTTTTCGGTTTTTATCTTTTCGTTTATTCCCTCGAATACTTTTCCTAATTACTTTTCGAATTTTTCGTACTTGGTATAAATTGTTATGTTTGTTATAAACCTTTATTTAAGAAGATTATTAATCTATTTCCGAAGGACGGCCTTAAATTAACTAACCGCGTTTCCGGTTAGTTATCTTATAACTAACTGGATTCGTAAGGTAATTTTTGCAAATCTAATTGCGAAATACTTAAAACATACGCGATATTTAATAAGGAATTATTCTAATTTAGTAATAGTTCCGTCGAAAGGGACGGGCTTCGTAAGTTTCAAAACCTTTCCGGCCTTCTTGCCGTAAGCTGTCTGAGCAGCTTATGCCGGTTAGGCTAGTTGATCCGGTTAATCGGGCTGCTTTATATTTGCTTATCCAGCTAATTCGACTTTTTTAGGTTTTAATTAGTTACGGGTTTTTGCGAACGTACGAGTAAGTTCGGTTTTATCGTTAATAAGTTACGTAACCGCGTTAATTAATTATTCAAGTCGACGTAAGATTTATTTCTAGAAAAGGTTAAGTCGAGTTTTTTTATTATCGGAATTTATGGTATCATTTTCGGAAACTTAAAAGGTTCCTTTAAGGGCGAGCTGCTTATTAAATAATAAAATATTAAAGGTATGACTTGAAATTTTATAATATTATTAAATAAAAGCTTATAACGTATAATAATTAAAACTTTTAATGAGTTATTAAACTTAATCGTCTTTTTTATATTAGTAATAATAATATAAGAAATTAAATGATAAGGTATTAGTAATTAAACTTGGTAATAATAGATTATTAAAGGTAATTTACGGAATCAAGTTATATAATAAGCTAGTAATTTATCCGAAATATAAGGATAGCGAATATATATATTATAACCTGGATCCGTTTAAATTCGGAGATTTATTTAGATCCCGATGTTATAAGTAAATTGGATTCTCATAGATCCGGGGATCCTTTCGGATCTATGTTATTTAGGTGCATGGATCCCTTTAGATTCTTACATATATTCGGATGCATATTACGTGATCCTGATCGGTGGTTGTTTAAGTCTTATCCCGACCGTACGCCCGGGCTGGTAAGGTGTTAGTTCGTAACAGCTCTTGGCAGGAGCTTACGTTAATAAGATAACGATTCTGTTAAACGTAAGGTATAAATCTCTTTAGAAAAACTTCGAAAACTAAAAGGCCTTGGTATTACCCGTTAATTTCGTTTATAGAACTAGGTTACTTTATAAGCATTTTCTAATATCCTTCGTCCTTTTAATAAACCGCCGTCCTTCCAGCGATTATACCCTTTATTCCTTTTCGAATATATCTATATTACGACTGAAGAAACCGTATCTCGGAAGCTAAATGGTTATATTTAAGCTTAGGAAATTTAATAATAATACGAAAGCGTTATATAGCGTTAACGAAAGCTGTTAATATCATATATTATAGAAAAACGGTAACGATTCAGCTACATCTAAAATGTGACGGCTTAGGAGTTTAGCCAACTATTAAACCTAAGTCGTACGGTTTACGTGGGCAGTAGCGTCGGTGGAAACTAAGTAATAAAGTATGCAATAGTCACGTCTGGTAATATATGAGACACTGATATCACATACTGAAGCATATATGGCTGAAGAAGAAGCTATTATCAGGTTGACCTCTAAGAGGTCCTTTTTAGCAACTAAAGGTAGAGATACCTCCTTAAATATACAGAAAAACAGTTGCGGCTGAGAGAAAACTGTATTAGAACCTATAGAGTAAGCTCCCTTTAGGAGCTGATCAAACTAAGCCAAGGCCCAGCTGTTTGATTACCTTCAGCTGGATTTGACATACCCTTCCAGCTGTTAGGAAGTAACAGCTGAATGTGACGGCTAAGGGGTTTAACCAACTATTAAACCTAGTCGTCCGGTTTATGTTAGCAGTAGTGTCGTGGGAAACTGAGCAATGATACGTTCAATAGTTACGTCTGGTAATAGCAGATTGTTAAAGGTAATCTGGGTAACCAAATTGTATTATAAGCTGGTATTATCTAGATTATAGGAAAGGTAATAAGTGTATATATTCTTTTTGTTAAATTAAGGTAATCCTTATTAATCCTTTTTGATTATTATCGTTTGTTATAATTAATAATGATCCTTTAGCCTTAGTTATTTCTGATTACTGGATTTACCGGAATTAGAAGTTACGTAATCCGATTTTTTAAGATTTGTTTTTTTGCAGTTTCCGACCGTTTGGGAAGGCTAAGTTTCGTTAGGCCATAATACGATTTTCCCTTTTTTAAGATTTTTGCCCTTAAAGATTAATTTGTTTGTGTCGTATTTTTGGTAAGCAACTTCCTTTTCTTGTTTTTATTTTTTTGGTATGTTTCGATAGCCAACATATTTAGCCGAATTGAAAAAACTTGCCGCAAATTTCGTTCTTTTACCGCCCGTCGTGTTGATCTTGTTAAGGCTTTTAACGAATTTGGCTTTGAAGTTATGCCTTATTCGTAATGTTTTTCGAAAGGGTTAAAATGCGAAATAATGGAAAACGTATTGCGATGTAAGGAATATGTTTCCCGAGGTCGTTTTTACGATAATACCGGCGTACCGCTTTTTTTTTTTTTGCAAAATATCCGTCGTAAATATTAACGTTTTAAACGAAAAAAAACGTTCGTAAAGGAACTTTTTTTGGAGTCTTAACGACGTTAATTAGAGATTTAGCGTCGGCATTAAGAGGAGATAAACGAGGCTTTGGTTCGTTTAATTCGGCTGCGCAAATAAAAGGTTTTAACGCGTTTAAAAGGTATTATTATGGTTTAACGTGGCCTTTAGTTATTAAACGAATTAAAGGAATAAGAAAAACGTAAGCAGGTTGGGTTGGAGGCTAATGCGGCCATGTTAACGTAGGTTCCTAATCCGGTAAACTGGTCGGGTATCGAAAATACCGATTGGTCCGTTATTAATAGCATTAATTGGGGTGTTATTACCGGTAACCCCGGCGTCGTTGGTGAAAGCTCCTTAGGAGGCGCTAGGTATTTATAAGCTTCTTAGCGGGCTTTTAGGTATTTTCGGAATCTAGGTAGTTCTTTCATTTCATTAGGTATTTGGTAAATCCGTATCTTTTTCGTATATCTAAGATTCTTTTTACTTTATACGTTAATATATTTTCTTTTGCTTTTTTTTCGGATCCCATATTAACCTTAATGGTATCCGTTATTAATTTAAGTAAGGAAACGTAAAAGATTAAATAAAATTTAACTTTAGATAATAGTTTTAATTAGTAATTAATTTTTAAGAATTCTTTAATGATTTTATATAGGCCGATATATTTAAAGTCGAGTTTTTTGTTAGGTCGTTTAATTTAAATATTTTTGGTAGTTAAGCAAATTATCTTTTTCTTTTGGAAAACTAATTTCTTTTAACCTTTTTTAATTATAATATTTCTTTATTTAATTACGTACGAATTCAAGTTTTATCTTTATTTTTGCATATAATTACTTAAGTTGTTTTAATATAAGGATTACCTTAACGTTAATAAATCGTTCGCGTATATCTTTATTAACTATTAATATAAAGCCGAAATTGGCGTTTATTGGAATTATCTTGGTGCTTTTGTGGTAATTAATATTATAAGCCAACTACGCGATAGGTAACTTCTGGACCTAACCGTTTTGTTTATAATTAATATAGTATCGTAAGTAGGTTTTCAATGTTTAATTGGTTTTTTTTTATTCGTTCATTTGGGGTTTAAATACGTTAAATAATTTGTGATTTAGGCCTCATTACGCCATAAGTCCTTGCCAGAATTTCGAAATAAATATTATTTCTTTATTTAAAATGATTTTTGTTAATAATCCGTATACTTTTAAAATATACCTTAAAAAATATAACCCAATTATTTTGCGTTTATGTGCTTATTATATAGTAGGAAATAAAAAAAATTAGTAAATCGGTTAACGATTATAAAAATGCTATCGTAATATATGCCCGTAACTGGGTTTTCTGAAAATAGGAGTTTGGTAATACAATCGAAAGTGATTAAATCCTATAATCGTTTTGCGACTGGTAATGGTTATAGTTCTCCGTATGGCTTATGCCGTCGAGCTTTTGCCTTATTGCAGATATGGTATTATTATCGTATTTTTTTTACTATTAAATTTATTTTAGGAAAGTAATAAATGCGTTATACTCGCTTTAAGGTTTTGTAAATCCCTGGGTCTCCATGTAGCTAATGCTTATATATATCTCGTACTAATATTTCCTGGTATTTTTTTAGAACTTGTATTTTTTTTTATTTTTTAATCCTTAGGTAAATTATTGTTATATTTTTGGATTTTCTGGTGTAAATTAAGGGGTGCTGTTCTGATTATTGCTATCTATCGTAATTGTAAGTATCCTTCTGGCGTGGTATTGAAGATTTGATAATTGACCTTAATTACCTTCTTTTTAAGGTCTGGTTTTTAACTAAATACGTCTGCTTTGTTATTTTTTAATCCTTTTTGGTAAATAATAACAAAGTCGTATTTTGCTAGTTTTTCGGCGTAGCGTAATTATCGTCCTATAAGTTCTTTAATGGTGGTAAAACGTATAAGGTTTTTGTGGTCGGTATATACCTTAACCCGGTAAAGATTTCCCTTAAGGTAATATCTAAATTTTCGAAAGGCTTTAACGATAATTATAAATTCTTTATTAAAAATGGCATAATTTAACTTTGCTTTTTTTAACTTATAAAAGTAAAAAGCGATAGGATATAAATGGCCTTAATTATCGCGGTATCCTATTATTACGTTTAAAACGTAATCCGAAACGTCGATTTTAAGCTTAAGTAGGCGGCTTAGGTTATATATAATTAATATTAGCTCGTTAATAATCGCATCTTTTATCTTTTAAAAAACGGTTTCCGTTTTCGTTATCCGAAACAATTTGTTTCCTTTTCTCGTTAGGTTAAATAATGGCGTAGTTATTTTGCTAAAGTTTCGAATAAACTTTTTATAATAATTAACGAATCCGAAAAAGATTTGTACTTCCTTAACTATAATAGGCGTCTCCTATTCTTATACCGCAGTAATCCTTTTAGGGTCCATCTTAATGCATCCTAAGGTAATAATATGTCTTAGAAATTCCACTTTTTATATATAAAACTAGCTTTTTTTATTATTAATTAGGAAGTTAACGTTTTATAGGGCTTAGAAAACTGTATAAACGTATCTTATATGGTCCTTTTTGTTTTTTAAGTAAATAAGAATGTTATCGAGGTAATAAATAACGAAAATGTTTAAGTACTCCTTAAGTACGTAATTAATCATACGTTAAAAAGTTGCTAATACGTTCGTAAGTCCGAAAGGTATAACGAAATACTCGAAAAGTCCGTATTTCGTCCTAAAGGTTGTTTTTTATTTATGTCCTAGCTTGATGCGAATTTAATTATATGCTTTTCTGAGATTTAGGCTTATAAATTAATTAACTCCGTAAAAGCGATCTTTTATTTCGTTAATTAGGGGTAACGGTGTTTTGTTTTTAACCGTAATATCGTTTAACTGCCTATAATCGATAACTGTGTATAATTTTTCATTTTTCTTTAATATAAAGAATATGGGGTATCCGGTTAATAAATTAGAACGTCGTATATAACCCTTCCGAAGCTTATCTTTAGGGTATTCGCATAGTACCTATAGTTTTATTTTGTTAAACTTATAAATTGGATAAAATCTGGTCGATATTTCTTCTTTAAGAACTATCTTATGGTTTTATTCGCTATATTCTAATAGTTTCGTTTTAAGCTTTTTACGAAATAATCGTTTATATTTATGGTATTATAAAGGTTAGTTAGTTATGGTTTCTGGCTTTGGGGGTTAATGCTATAAATAATCGTTTATCTTTCGCAACTTTGTTTTGATGGTAGCGCTAATACGTTATATCCTTTTATAATACCCTTGCTCTTTTTTATGTTTTGTTCCTATGGGTAATAAAGTTTCTATCGTATTTTTATGCATATATTTATTACCATTTTCGATCGAATATTAAAATCTTTTCGTATCTTTTCTTTTGTCGAATGAATATAAAATAAACTTTACCTAGCTAATTATTTAATCAATTAAGGGGTTATACTGGTATAGCCATACTTTTCCAAGAATTATATCATAATTCTTTATCGGAACGATATTGAAGTTTGCTATCTGATTTCGTCCGTTGATAAAGATCTCGAAGTGATTAATCTTACGGCTAATTTTTCCGTTATCGTAGGCGAATACCTGACTTTTTGCGTTCTCGGCGATATAAGGTTTTATTTTTTCCTTCCATAATAGTCGAAATCGGTTAATTATATCCGGCGTGATATAGTTACCTCCTGTTATTCCGTAGTCCATAAATGCGGTAAACTAATATATCATAATCCTTACTTGCAGGGTAATAAGGTTGTTCTTGGCTTTTATCGTCACGTTTAAAGCCCTTTTAGGAAGCTTTTGCTGGCTTTTCCGGGTCTTACCATCCTGCGGCTTTCTTATAGGTGGCGTTCGTTTTTTAACTTATCCTTTAACGCCTTGATGCGCTTTTGATTCTGTACGTTAAAGGTCTTTAATTGCTTCAGCTATTTTTGCTGTTGACGTAAGGTGGCTTCGAATAGAAGGACTTGCGTATGGAAGTCTTCTCTGGTAATGTACTTTGGTTCGGGGGTTCCTTGTCCCTTTTATCGTGCTTAAAACTGTGCATCGTATTACTTTATATCTTCGTTCCTTTTTTCTATTTCATATTTGATTTCCTATTATTTTTTTAGGTTGTTTATAAAGGTTAAACGGAAGTTTAAATTGTTAATTATTTTTAGTAATATTTTTATAACTATTTAATGGATTTATTCTTTTTTTATCTTATAATCGCATCATCCGTAATAATATATAGGGTTTTCGTTAGGGCAGCTTTTTCCTTTAGGCTAGCTTGTTACTGCCGTGATGATATTAATGGTATCTTTTAAGGCGAACACTTTTAAATGTTTATACTATCGTTAATCCCTAGGGTCTTTTCCGGTTTAATTGGAGAAATCGAATCCCTGGTTATATATTTACGTAAGGCGTGTTTTAATATACCGTTTTTCCTTTATATGTTTTAAGTAATGGATACGTTTGTATTGGACGGCATAAAGTTTCCCATGTTGGTCTGGTTGTCCTGGTAGCAGGTTTTCATCCCATCCTTGGTATTTCTTAATCCATGCGTTTAGTTCTAATTACTTATACCGTTATCGCCGTTTTTTTTGGGAACGGGAAAGTAACTTATCCTTTAAAAACTCCTTTTATCCGTTATACTCTTTTAACCATTGGGTTATTATAAGTCCTGCGGTAGGGGCTCGCTGTTCCTAGATAGCTGTTTGGGATAGCTTTTTTACCTTTTATAATCCCTATTATGCTTCTTTAATGGGATTAGGGTCATCCTTAATCCTGATCGTATTAATTAATCTGTTGTCGTTTCCTTGGTTATTTCGAAAAAGTCCCTAAGGAACTGGTATTTAGGTATTCTGTCGTAGCTTTTTGGGCGCCTTATATTGGTAGGCCTTATATCCCATCTTGTTGCAGTTAAAGCACTTGATGGTACGTAGGTCGCGTTATTATATTACGCCTAATTCCATAGATCCTGGCGTTGTTCCATGGGACGTGTTAATTCTTTGTGGAATGCTGGTACTAAGGGGGTGCCTTAATTTGTTGTTTTGTCGGTTTTTAAAGTATCGAGTTTTCCAGGCGT
Organism: Monosporascus ibericus; assembly: GCA_004154915.1. NCBI lineage: Eukaryota > Fungi > Ascomycota > Sordariomycetes > Xylariales > Monosporascus > Monosporascus ibericus. The sequence continues at coordinate 19,349 of QJNU01000686.1, read as the reverse complement.
ATTGCTGATCGTCAATCTTGATTACCATAGCGATATAATCCACCAACTTTTTAAGGCGTTTATTTTTAAATAATTCTTTTTGCAATCTTTTTTTTAGGCCTTTAAAAATATAATTATTAATATCTTTTATTCTTAATTAATTTTCGAAGTTAGTTAAATAAAGGAATTACCGTATCCGGAGGTTAATCCTTTTTGCTTTAAATCCCTAATTTCTTTTTCGGCCTTAATTTTTTTATTATTATTCCGAATACTTTTTTTAACTTTTTTTTAAATCTTTCGTAGTTGTTATAAATAATTATTATCTTTACGGATTTTGGTTAAGGAGGTTTAATAACTTATTTACGAAAGGTAGCTTTAAATCAAGTAATTGCATTTTCGGTTAATTATCTTATAGCGAACTGGATTCGAAAAGTAAACGTTACGAATTTAATAAGGAAGTATTCGAAATAGGCGCGATATGCCGTAAGGAACTGTTGTAATTTGGTAATAATTCCATCGAAAAGGGTAGACTTAATCGGTTTTAGGACTTCTCCGGCTTCCTTGCCGTGGGCTGTCTGAATAGGTGGTACTGGCTGATCGGGCTAATCGGGCTGCTCCATGCTTGCTTATCTTGCTAGCTCTACTTTCTGGGTTTCCAGCTGTTCGCGAGTCTCCTTAAAGGTACTGATGAGCTCGATTTTGTCGTTGGTAAGCTAAGTAACCGCGTTAGTTAGCTAGTTAAGTTTGCGCAAGGCTTCTTCCTCGGAGAGATTAAGCCGAGTTTCTTCGTTATCGGAGTTTATGGGGTTATTCTTGGGTACCTGGAAGGTTTTCTTGGAGGCGGGCTGCTTGCTGGATGACATAGTATTAAGGGTATTACTTAAAGTTTAACAATATTATTAAATAAGAGCTTATAACGTATGACGGCTAAAAGGTTTAACCAACTATTAAACCTAGTCGTCCGGTTTATGTTAGCAGTAATGTGGTGGGAAACTAAGTAATAATACGTTTAATAATTACGTTTAGTAATAGCAGATTGTTAAAGGTAATCTGAGTAACCAAATTGTATTATAAGCTGGTACTATTTAAATTATAAGAAAGGTAATAAGCGTATATATCCTTTCTGTTAAACCAAGGTAATCCTTATTAATCCTTTTTGATCATTATCGTTCGTTATGATCAATAGTGATCCTTTAGCCTTAGTTACTTTTAATTACTGGATTTACCGTAATCAGAAGTTACGTGATCCGATTTCCTAGGACTTGTCTTTCTGCAGTCTCCGACCGTTTGGGGAGGCCAAGCCTCGCTGGGCCATAACACTGAACTTCTTATGAATTTAAATATTACCCGAGAAGGAAAGACAGTGGTGGTTAAAGCAAAGGAAAGAATCCTTTAGGTGTTATAGACCTGATATTATACTGACAGACTATAAAAGCTTTGTTAGAAAGCTAGATTTTGGTGCTGAAGTAGGTACGACGGAAGGAAATAACAGAGGAAAACGGGAGCAACAGCTTCTGTTGTTGTACCGTAACTATGCTGCTGTAGCGAAGCTTTTTTTAAGTTTCTTCGAGCTTTAATGCCACGTTTTGAAGGTTTAGTAACCGAACGAATTCCTGATGCTTCTGGGGCCTAAGTGGCTTCGTAAAGCTATCCGTAACCATTGCCGTAATGGGCGTCCATTCGATATTAATCTTCTTCGTGGTAAAGGTTTCGCGGAGCCAGTGGTTGTGGATATTAACGTATTTTAGCTTCATAATTAGACGCATAGTTTCTTCGGTGACGAGCCGTATCGTTTGCTTGTTATTTATTTGGATAACTAGCTTTTTATTTAGCTTTAGGCTCATAGCCTTAAAAAGCCTTTACATAAATATAGCTTTCTTGATAGTTTAAGAAAGGGCTAATAGCTTTGCCTCCGTGCTTAAGGTGGTGACTGTATCCTGCTTATTAGCTCTCCAGACGATGGGAACACCGAAAAGTGATATTATAAAGCCTTGGGAGTTTTTACGGTTAAGGTTATCCGTAAAGGATGCGTTATTCGAATAGAGCAACGATCGTACGTTAGGCTTTTCGTTATTACTATACTGTACGGCAACGTAACGCGTGTAATATCCGTAAAGCAGGGCTTTAACGACGGCGCCGTAATAGATGGGATTTGGGTTCCTGTTGTATCGTGACAAATAAGATGCAACTTTAGCTATATTTGGGCGAATGCTAACAGTTCTATATAGCAAGTTGCCGACGTTTTCGAGGTAATCCTTTTTCGAAATTACAAACGGTTCGCTTTCGAATTCTTTTAGCTTTTTTTATTTAGGGACCTTAAAGTGACGTTTTTTAACTTTAAAAAGGTTAAAACGTAAGTATAATTTCTTCCAGCAGGCGTCCTGTATTAGCCATAGCTTTCTATCCTTACGGTTACGCAGGATACGTATTTTAAGGAATCATTATAGCTCCCCAAGGTCGACGACGTGGAAGCGTTGCGTTAGCTTTACGAGGATTACTTTTACGCGCGTTGTATTTTGAATTCTGTATATTATGGATATATTGTTAACGGAAAAGAATAACGTTAACTATCCGTTAATTGTAACGTATGAGTTATCCGCGACTGCCTTTAAACATAGGTTTTTTAAACCTGCAGATAGGTTTCGTTACCACAAAAATGGCGACCGCCTAAAGCCGTATAGGGCCTTTAGGAGCTTTAAACAGAAGCCTGGACGTCCGAACCCTTATGGGAAACGTACGTATATTAATTCGTCGATTTTGTTATGTAGGAATGCGTTAATAGCGTTCAGCTGTCGAAGCTCCAGGTTAAATCGGGCTGCAACACTTATTAATATACGAAATGACCTTTTTGCAAGCGTAAATGTGTAGCCGTTGCGTTTTTTACGAGGTTAAAGATTTTTACGGATAACAATTCTATCTTTAAACTTTTAGAGTATTTTATTTTTGTTGAATTTGTAGGTGAATACCTATATTAATAGAAGGATACCGTTGGGGCCGACGTTGTTGATCGTTTCTTAAATTATGGTAATAGCAACTGATTGCTTTACCTGATATATATGATCTTATTTGTTTCGCGTAGTTACCTTTCAGTTTTCGGCGTATTTATGTTGCATAACTTCCTGCTAATTTCTAGGCGTAATAGAGATGTTATTACGATGAAGACGTTCCGGCTTGATTGCTGTAAAGAAAATAGCGTTAAAGGCGGTTAAGTAGGTATTGCATTTTTCGAAATCTAGTCTGTGATTTGTAGTAGGCGAAGGTGGCTTTTTCCATTTTCCGTTTTTAGTCCTAGATTTAATAACCGTTAAGGGATTTAGAAAATTTAGTTCCGTACGGCGTTGCTGTGATTGAGAAGAACTTATCGACGTATTTTGAGCCTTATCTAGTAACGGCTTATGGTATTGTTAATGACTTGCATCTTCGAGGTCTGGAGTAGCTTTTGGTATGGGTAAACCCTATAAAGGGTTTTCGCTTCCCGAATCACCCGTTTTGCCTTAGGAACAATCGGGGTCGTTTTTAAAGTTGTTGCTAATAGCTAAATTAAAGGATTCTTTTTTTTCCGAATTACGGTTTTCGTTAGTTTTTACCTTTTTAGCTTCCTGTAAAGCTTCCTAATTAGGAGGATTTGTAGCTATTACGATGGTGTTATATATGGGTTCCTCGTTTTCGACAAATGGACCTTACGCTGTTATACCATTTACCCCTTTAGTGATATCTGTATCCAAGGTGTTACTGCTGAAAATAGCTTTTGAGGTTCCTAGGAAGGTCGTTGCTTTGGGTGGGATAAGTATGAGTATGCTGTCGATCTGATCGTTTAGTTCCGCGATTTTGATTGATGATTTTTGTGGTTGATCGTCTTGATACTTTTCCGTTTCGTCGAAGGTGACGTCGCGAACGGTAATAATACGTTGCTGCGAACGAATTTATATGCGATATACGTTGTTAGCTACGTAACCGACTAGATAGCCGATATACGTCCTTAGGTTTATCTTTTTCAGGCGGTTTGCTTCTTGACGGATTGTTTCCGTAAGTGTATAAGCCTCTCATCTAAATAAGATAACGTTCGTAACGTTCGTCTTTAGGACTTCCTCGGGTTTGGGTATTTTATCCCTTTTAGCGATTTATTCGTTTAGGACCTGAATGGGTGTTTTCCGGCTTAGGGCTTTAGTGGGTGTACGGTTGGTGATATATGTGGCTGCTTTAATAGCTTTAGGCCATAGGCTAGAAGGGAGGTTGCTGTGAATTATTAGGTAACGTGCCTTTGTGATGATTATACCCCCGGCGCGTTCTTAAACGCCTGCGGGCTTCTTGGTGTAAGGTGATAACGTTTTATGGGCAATCCCTGTATTAAGAAGCCATTTTCGGAACCTTTGTCTGAAAAAGTCTTTTCGTTTGATACGATCGTCTTAACCTTGATATGTTGCTGTTTTTCGAAGAAGATTACTGCGTTTATTAGGGCGGTAAGCGCGTGCTTTTTCCGTTTTATGGTATAGCTGATCCTAGTTCCGATAATGGGATAGGTAATAATTAATGCTTTCGTACGACCGTTAAAAGCGTCGTTAAATTCGAAAAGGTTAGTATATATCGTGACGAAGGGCTTCCGTTTTTTAGTTTGCGGTTTTCGCGAGACCTTTTTTCGAGCTTTCCTAATAGCGCAGTTTTGATAGTCGATCTTCGACGGCAGCTGAATCTTTGTTCCGGTGATTGCTTGTACTACCTTTTTTAGGGCCCTAGGGCCTAGATGGCCAAGTTTTCGGTGCTATAGCGTGGCGTCTTTCTTTGGGGGTTTTAAAGGATTTCGGGAGTCGTTCCCGGAAAGCTTTTTTAGCTTTGGAGGAAGGAACTTTTTAATTAAGGGTTCCGTAACGAAATCTTCGTTTTCGCTTTCGTGGATAACTTTATCCTTAGGGTTATTTTCGTCCTTTGGGACCAGCCGGTTACGCTTTTGGGTTGTTGTCAAGATTGCTGGAGGGATAATAATGTCGTTGTTGTTCTTCGGAGTTACCTTAACGTGGTGAATAACGGGTTGGCGTTCGATTTCTCGGATCTTTGCCATTTCCGTTTTCGACGTCCGTAACTTTTTGTGATATATGACGTCGGTTTCGTGGTTTTAATAAATCCCAACCTGCTGAAATAACCTGTGCGAAGTTAGGTTGGTATGTATCTTAGGGATATAAAGGTAATTCTTTAGGAAGAAGGCGTTAGTTCTACCGTTTGGGGTAGTGAGCGCGATTTCTCGCGTTTTTTTGCTTAGGATATTTAGATACTTTTTTTTTTTAACTAGGAGCCTTCCGCCCATTGCGGGAGTGTGTAGATTAATAAAGTTAGCCTTCCGATTTTTAATATGGAAGTCTGAATATGTGTTTAATAACGTGGACTTTTTAAGACTGTATCCGGTGGTAACGCTGTTAGCCTAGGGGTTTGTAGGTGAAGGAAGCCCTTTAATAAAAAGCGAAGAAGCTGATTAAGGAGTCTGTAGCTTGGATTCCTTTTTAGTACGTTTAATAGCTGCCTTTAGAGCGTTGGTTCCGTTCGCGATATGTTTATCCACCTTTTTCCTAACCTTGGGGTTTTTAGTCCACCTATTAGCACTGATGTTTGAGCATATGTAGGGGCATTCCTTGAAGAAGTGGATATTTTCGTAGATATACGTCCGCGGGAGTTGAAAACTGTTCCGGTTACCGTTTTGGTTATTGTTCGAAATGTTCTAAAAGGGCCTTGTCTGACTAGGAGTCTTTCCGTTTAGGGTGATATCGAACGTTTTTTATAACAACTGTTCGGCGGTAACGCCCTGCGCCTTCCGTAACCTTATATGGTTACGGAAACGTTTTACGAGCTTTTGTACTGACGGCAGCTTGGTAGTGTCCTTGCCGTCGAACATAGCTTTTTTTACCGTAGTAGTCTGGGTGATAGAGAAGTCGGGTGAGAAGGCGTTTATAGCCTTGAGGAAATTAAGGTGGCCGTGAAACCATGCGACAGTTGGGATTTGAAGCTTTTCGGTTTTAATGTACGCTTTCCAGTATTTGGAGAGCTATGTATCCATCTGGATCCTGTTAGTTTTTAACGTTTCCTTGTATCGAACGTCGACCTGTTACGGACAAGGGTTCTTAGGTCCTCGGACCTGTCCTTGAGTGCCAAGTGGGAGAACCTCGGATGCCAAAGGCTTGGCACTGCTCGCCAAGACCCAGGTGATCTAAATGATCTAATGGATTGATCAGATCACCTAGATCACATAGATCCACGACATACTCATTAAAAGACAAGTTGGATATATAATGAACCAGTCTCCTATATAAATAGCACCTACTTAGTTTCGCTTTTTAGTTATTAATCTAAGCTCTTAACTGGAGGCAACCGTACTGTTCTTTAATTAAAGGAAGAGTCCTTAAATTTCTTTAACGAATAAGACCCTTAGTGAATTATTTTTCGCCTTATTGTTACTTGCAAATCAAGACCCCATTTCGGATATTGCTTATATTTCCAGGCGGATGTATGATAGGTTCGTTATATTTTGATAATTCCTTGATTAATAGCCGACGGATGATTCCAAGCCCAGTTGGGTACGAGCTTTCTTGAATTTAGTAAAGACGATATTATAAAACGACGTTTAAAAGATAAACAGTATACCCGATCCCCGTTATAAGCCGCTGAAAGATTAGTAATTAAATTAAACAATTTATTTTTTATCGAAAAAGTTGTTTAATTAATTAATAATATTATGCCTTTTATAACCCGCGGTAAAGAAGAACTTTTTTGTTCCTAACCCTAGTAGTTAATCCCGGCTCCAAAAGATATTATTAAGGTTTAAGGAAATTCGGAAAAGGAAAAAAAGCTAATAATTTAGGAACTTTAAGGCCCGAAGGGAAAGGAAAAAGAGTTTTTTCATCAAGAAAAAATGGAGATCCTGTTGCGCAAAATCCAGGCCCTGGAAAAAGATAAAAAAAAGAGACCTTAACTCCCCAGAAAAAGTATAGCTTAATTTACCCGAGGAATAAAAAAGAGAACCTTAGCACGCTTATTGTTCGGCCCTAATTGGTACCGCGAAGCTATTATTTTACCTCCTAGTTATCACGGAATGCTAAAAATTAAGGGCTATAAGTTAGTTACCTTAAAGCCTTATAACGAAATGACGGTTATGGAAGGGTTTTTTTATTTAAGTTAGAATTTATCTTAAATTTTACTAGAACTTTTTAACGAAAGATTATAAAAAATGATAGTTATTTCCTAATTGCTGGCTGGACAAGTTTTCTTATGGTTCGAGCTTATTATAAAGAATTACCTAAAGAACTATTTTAAAGAATTTTTAAATATTACTAATTACATTTTTAGCGATTACCGATATTTCAAGAACCGAATACGAGTTATCTTTAAAGATTTAGATAAGGAATAATACGTAATAAAATAATTATATTTCCTTTCCTAAACCAAGTTAATTATAAAATATACGATAAAATTTAACCGCTTAGCCGCGATTTTTAATTTACCCGAAAACGCGTTATTTTATTCTTTTGACGACGGCTTAAAACTTTAAATTAAGGATGAGATGTATATGGTATTTAAGATAAAGTCCTTTAAGAAGTATACCGATAAAATAATTATCGTTAATCGACGTACCTTTAATCGGTACTTTGAAAAAAAAGAATTAATAAACGAAATAACGATAAAGGTTTTAATAACCGAATTAAAAAAAACATAAAGGCAAGTTTTAAAAGGAAGCAAATATTACTTCGAAGAAGCCCTAAAAAAATAAGTTTAACATTAAATGTTTTAATTATAATAAAAAGGGATATTTTAAAAGTAAATATCACTTTCCCGTAAAAAGGAATTCCAAAAAGAGAAGGATTCCTTAACCCCAGAAAAAAACCAGAGTAGTTAAACAAAAAACCGATAGTAAGGTAAAAAAGGAAAAGAATAAAGTTAGCTCGATTTCCTTCCAGCCAGAATTTATTATTACTATTATTATTTAAATCCAGAACGACATCCTAAAGTATAAGGATTACCCTATTTACCATGATTTTAAGGCTAAAGCTTGTAAATATCACCCCGGATAGATAGCTTTCAGCATAGCCATAAAACTAGGATGCTCCTGCCATCTTGATACATTTTAATATGAGATGGACGATAAAAATGGTTAATTCCGACCCGATATTAGCAATTATAAATAATTATCCCCGGAGCTTTACGAGCTCCTTAAATATACGGTATATACCAAATTACGAAAAAACTAATACAAGTTATTGCATTTTACCGTTTGTTACGTCGACGACTATCTCGTATATCTCAAAGCCAAAAAAGATAACGATTTTTGGCCTGGATGGAACGAAAAGACACTTATAAAACCAGATAACGAGTGCATATGTACAGAAACTTCCCGGTGACCAGAATACCCTAGGTCTTATTACCTACCTCCCGAATCAAAACGGAACCAAAAAGCCATATCGTAAGGATATTTATATTATTTCCCGATGTTTTGTATTTAATACGAACTTTTAGATATGGGAATACCTCCTTCGGAAGTTTATATTTCTAACCGGATAACTTAAAAGATACAAAATTAAGGATCGAACCCGAAAAGAACAGTCATTTCCGAATGCAAGTATGGTAAAAAAACATAATTTAAATACAAAAACGATTAATGCATTAAATACGCTATTCGAAAAACGTACGAATGGAAACTTTCTTAGGCTGGATACCATCATAAGTCAAAAAACGCCAAAGGCTTTCGAAAGTAAGGCATCAAAAAGCCCCAACTTATAAAACCTTATATAAGGTAGCAAAAGGATTACGTAGCCAGATCGAAATTCTACTTTAATACAAGAATAGCATATTTAAAGCTATAATAAACTTAGAAGCCGAAAGAAACTTTATTTTTCCCATAGCGGCAAAAAAACATTAAGTTTTTTAAAAGTACAAGCTGAAGTTTTACAAGTTACGCGTAATGGACGGAAGCCTGTTTAAATACGAAAACGGACAAGTTCTGCGAAAAACGGAAAGACTTCCCGTTCGGATTTAAGAATATCAAGAATGAATTTCGTTGGATATTGCCGACATTTCTGGATACGACGTCATTTTGGGAATGCCATGGCTTAAAACCAGCAATCCTCATATTAACTGGAAACATTAAACACTTTTTTAAGAAAGCAATAAAAGACCGCCTAAAAAGGATAAACAAAAGATCTGCTATATCATTAAAGAAGTGAAAATGCCAGATCAAGCCGGAACGGTACTACCTAAGTATCGAGGATTTAAAAGACTATTTAAGGACAGAAAAGATCACGAGTTACCACCATACGGTTAATGGGATTATCGGATACCCATTAAGGAAAGACATTATCCTAAACTTTATAAAATTTACCATATAAACTTTAAAAAATTAAAAGCCTTATGGAAAACTATTCAACTCGATCAGAAAAAAGGATATATTCAACCCTTTAACTTTTTTACTAGATACCCCGTCCTTATGGTACCAAAAACTAAAAACGGAAAGCAAAAAATTAACCAAAAAAAAGACCTGGTTTTTAAAAGAATTATCGACTACAGATAGCTAAACGATATCACGATTAAAAATAAATACCCCTTAACTTTTATTAACATACTAAAAGAAAACGCTAACAAAACTAAATTGTTTATTACACTCAATTTTCGAGACGGTTACTACCGTATCAAAATAGCTTAAGGAAAAGAATGGAAAACGGCATTCAGAATAATATATAGACTTTACGAATACCGAGTAATACCTATGGGACTTATTAATACTTCCGACAGTTTCCAACGCCTAGTAATGACCACCTTACGGAAGTATCTAGATAAGTTTGTATTCGTCTACCTCGACGACATTCTTATCTACTCCGAGACTCTGGAAAAGCATAAACAACATATAATCCAAGTACTCAGAATTTTAAATAAGGCAAACATCGGAGTTAACCTAGCCAAAAGCGTATAACATACGTAAAAGCTAGACTTTCTGGGATATATACTTACCCCCGGCCAAATTCAGATTTAACGCTTTAAGATGGAAGCAGTTAAAAACTGGCCTATCTTTAATAAGGCGACCGTTACCGATAATCCGGCAGATCTTAGGATTTACGAAATACGTACAAGGCCTAATTAAAGGATACGGAGATATAATCAAACCATTAACGAAACTTACCACCAAAAAGTACGTTAATAAAAAGTTTAAGCTTCTAAAGGATGCGAAAAAAGCATTCCAGATTTTAAAAAACGCAATTACTAATAAACCCATAATGAAATTTCCTAACGTAAATAAGAAAAAACGCCTAAAGATAAACGCTTCGGATTACGTATTAAGTGCCGTCCTAGAATAATTAAAGGATAACGACAAATGGTACCTAGTGGCTTATTACTTAAAGGCGCTTAAAGATGCAGAACTTAGATACCTAATTTATAATAAGGAACTATTGGCAATTATTAACGCCTTTAAGGAAAAGGAATTCTTTCTTAGCGGAACTAAAAAACTTTTTAATATTTATTCCGATTATAAGAACCTTATTCGATTTATAAAGGCATAAAAACTAAATAAATAACATAAAACTTGGATAATTTTCTTATTAAGGTTTAACTTTAAGATATATTACATTAAAGGAAAAGAAAATATCCAGGCGGATATTTTTAGGCGTAAAGGCGATTATGATCCCAAGGTTCCTAAACGAAGTATGCAGATATTATAATATAATAAGGATGGCGTTATATAGTTATGCGAAATCCTAAAAAGATTAACCCCCGAACTCTTGACGAAGTTTCGAAGTTCTTACGATATAAATAAATAAATAAAGGTCCAGCAGCTAAAGGGACAACCAAATGACTAGTTACTGTACCATAGCAAAATCTATGTACCTAAGGATCAACAGGAACAGTTCGTAAGAGAATTTTACGAGGACTTATTACATGGATATCAAGGAATTTTCAAAACCACCCAACGATTACAGGAAAAGTACGACTTCCCAGAACTACGCCAAGTAGTCAAAAAGGTTATCAAGGATTGCAACATCTGCAATAAGGCCAAGGCAGCACGCCATAAACCCTATGGGCTGTTGCAACTTACTGACATTTTTGACAAGGCATAAAACACCATAGCTTAGGATTTCATTACCAGCCTTCCTCCATTAAAAAACCTAACTATTAAAGTCGAGTATGACGGAGTCTGGGTAATCGTTAACAGACTTACCAAGTACGGGTACTTTCTACCTTTTAAAGGAACCTGTCAGCAGTCACAGTGATCAAATGCAGGAATCTGGCGTAACTCTCATGCGTTGGTTCTATGTGTTCTAGGAAAGGACAAATCTAGTCCGTAGGCAATCGCCCTTACATACATGATTGTGTGACAAAGGATCGTCTGAGGACAAAGGGTGTCCCAGGCAGCACTCCTGCAGCCTGGGCCCATAAAGCCAGCCAGCAGGCAACACCTGTACGCACCAATTGCCGACACGCCCTCTTGCGTCAGGTAACCATGGCTGGAAAATCCAAAAGTTAAATCTAGTCTATGCGGGGATTAAACCGTAGTCTTTATTTTCAACTTATTTTTTTAAGTCCCAAATTCCGTATAAACCGCTTAAAGTCTGCCCTATTAAATGGCTTCGTAAGATTATCGGCAGGGTTATTTTTGCTTTCTACGTATTAAAAGCTGATATTTTTTGCATGGACTTTTTGACGGACGTAATAATACTTAACTTTGATGTAATGCTTTTTTCTCGACATCTGCGTCTTTTTTACTTACTTTAAGGCCTTTATATTGTTTTCCAAAATGGAAATGGGACCTTTAGGTATCAGCTTTAATTCTGTTAAAAAGTTCCTAATTTTTGCTGTCTTTGTTGCAACTATTCCTATTTTTACGTATTCTGCTTCCGTGATGTATTTCGTAATAACGCCTTGTAATTTTAAGATCCAAAATACGGGCGTTTTAGTTCTGAAAAATACATATCCAGTTATGGATTTTATTGATTCGCTATCATTCGCAAAACTTATATCCATTATTCCGAATAACTTTAAATCGTTATGTTTTTAATACGGGTAATCTTATTTTAGCTTCCGGTACCGAAAAAATAAGTTTATTATACCGTTTAGGTAACGTAGCAATTTTTTAATATATTCCCGATATCTAGGTAACGGGTTATTTATGAACTTAGCCTAAATTAACGTTATAAACGTTATATCCGGTTTGCTAATATAACTGGAAAAGTTAAATTTCCTTACTAAACTTGCATATTTAAATATATCTTCTTTATTAGCCTCGCCGTTATATCTTATAACGTGCTTTAAGTGATTTTTAATAAATAACGTAAGCTCCTTTCGCATTTCGTTTAACCTAACTAACTTTAATAACTTCTCGATATACTGTTATTGGTCTAACCTAACGTCGCCAGTCGACGAAGAACGGACAATTCGTACGCTTAAATATTAATCCGCGTTTCCTAAGTTTTTAATAAGGACGTCCTTAACGATTTCCTTAGTAACGCTTTTAAGGTATTATCTATCGGCTCCAAAAAGCAGGAAATCATTAACGTATAAAACGATAACATTTTTAATCTCAGGGTTGAAATAAATCGCATTATCCGAAATCAACGGGTAAAAGCCTAGCTTCGCAAATATCTTTTTAACTTTTTCCTGCCAAGCAGTTCCAGCCTGCTTTAGGCCGTATAAAAAGTTCATTAGTTTGATAACTTTTTCAAGGGAAAACTGGTACTTTTGTTTATTTTCCGGGTACGTATCGAAATACTCCTTTAATATGGAGAACTGCTTTATATAGATATTTTCCTTTAAGTTTCCATTTAGGTACGCAGCAATAAAGTCGATCTGGAGAATATGCTAGCCTAAATAGGCAACCAAAGCTATCAGGATCCTTTAATGCATAGCTTTTACGGTATTCGTTACGGTCTTATTATAATTTATTCCTTTTCGTTATATAAAGCCCCTTACGCAAATACGGGCCTTAAATTTGTTTAACTTTTTTATGGACGTATATTTTTTCCTTAATACCTATTTGGCATTAATAAGGTATCCGCGGGTACGGCTTTTATCAAAAGGTATAAAGCTAAAGGTTTTACGTAAAAAGTTTTTCTTAATTTCCGTAAAGATTACTTTAAGCCATACTTTTTACTTTAAGCCTTTTATGGCTTCGTTTAAGGACGGGCCGTTATCCATTGCTGTAAATAGCCTATAGGTGGTAAATAACTTACCTAAGTTAATATTTTCCGAATCCTTAAATATGCCATCATACTTATCCTTTAGCATGTTAATTATTTATTAGTACTTATAAACGTTCCGGACAGCCCGTTCGGCGTTTCCGGAACCATTAAAAAAGTTTTCGTCGTTATTTAACGGGCTGAAATAAAAAGTATGTGGGCCGTAATTATCGCCCTTTTGGGTTAAAGCTAGCTTTAGTTCACGCATTAATTCTAGGGCTTTATTTAAAGCTTCCAAGGTGTACAGCTTGGGAACCGTTTTTTTTAAACGCCTTTTTTTGCGTTTAACCTTTTTGGTTTCTTTATCCGTATCATCTTTTAAGATGACGTTATGGTCCTTGTTCTTTATTTTAACGCCCTATTTTTAACGGTATTTTAAACGCTTTTGCATTAATTATAAAAACGATCGGATAATATCCTTAAAGTTTAAAAGTTACCCTGGCTTTTTTAGGTCTTTATAAATTATAACGTACGGCGTGGTAAATATTTTACCGCTTTTTAATAATTACATTTTGTAATTATAAGTTTTTTTATAATTTAATAACATCTTTTTAACCTTTTAGGCCTTTAGTTTTTTTAATCTGGTCCTATGGTTCCCATCGATTAAGATTGTACATCTGTTACCGAAAATACGGAAGTAACTATTATTAGGCTTTTATAAATATCTTTTAAGATTAAATACTTTTTTAAAGCATTTAATTAGCGTTATGTTATTCACCGTAAACTATCTAGTCCTATTAATCGTATACGTTATAACCTTTATAACGAAATCCCAAAAGGATGTAAGGATTTTTATTTACGCGGAAATTATACGTGTTTCGTTTTGTAAAAACTGAATGCCTTTTTTCGCAATTCCGTTTTGATATTGGTTATATGGGCTAAAAATTACCAGCTCGATGCCCTTTATAACGCAAAAGTTTTTAATAATTGTTATGCCGAATTCCCTGCCGCCGTCCAGGCATAATGTCTGCACTTTTTTACTTTGGCTTTTTATATTGAAGGGAATCGTTTTTAAACGCTTGGTTATTCGTATAATATATGCATATAAGCTTTGCTGGGCCTTGTCTTTGGTTTTAAATAAATAATATTCTTTATAGCGCGAAAGGTTGTTTGTAATAAGGCCGTAATAGGCCTTATTCTTAATATTAATAGGTTTAACGGATTTTATATTATACCAAATAATCTTTCTTACGTACAGCCTTCGTTTTTAAGGGTTTATAGATAGTATTTTCCGTATCTTACTTTTGTTAATCGTTATATAAGGGAATAATTCCATATTTCCGGGGTTTATATTAATCCTCGTAAACCTTTTAATAATCCAAATTAATCGTTTAATATTAAGGTGGTAAAGGCGGCGGTACTAAAAAATAAGTTTTTTTATAATTTCGTCCGTTATAAAAACCTTTCTATCTTTAAAAGCGCTTATAAATATTCGCTTTAGGTTATCGCCGTTTTTTTTACCGAATGCCTCCCCTAATCCGTAACCTTATTACCAATTTTTGTCATTCGTAAACTCCGGGACCTTAATAATAAGCTCCGGCTTCCTATAAAGCCATAAAAAAAAGCCTTTCCGAAGTACGTTAATCGTTATTAATTAAAACCTATCAAGGTTTACCAAGGTATTTTTATTTAAGTAACCTTTCTTTCTATAATATATTTCTTTAAAGAATACCTTTAAAGGGAAGCTATTAATATGTAGCGTATACTTTATTAAGGTTTCGTTATTTTCTTTTCGGGAACCTCTTAAGGCCCATTTTACTATCCTAACGAAAGTGGCCAGCATTAGCCCACCACCTGTCATAATATAAATTCCTTTAAACTTAATATTGAAGATAATATTTTTCTCGAAATCCTTAATATTATTCGTAATATTAACGTTTGTTCTTAAGTTCCAAAGCAACTTATCTTTATTGTTAGTTATGGATAAATGGATATGGAAAAGCATAACGCTTTTTATAACGGTTATTTTAAGGGTTTTAATTATTAAAACTTTAACGCATCCAACTGTTATAACTTTAACGCATTCGACTATTATAGCTACCTTTCCGATAATTACTTTAGGGCATTTAGCCACTAAAGGCCCTATAGCTAATTCCTGTAATGTCTTATTATACCATTGTATCAAATCCTGAAGCTGTTAATCATCGGCTTAGGCGTTAAATGTTTTTCCATTAAAACGATATACGTCCCTTAAGCCTTTAAAGATAAATTGCTTTTCGCCTTAACCACCTCCTTAAATATCGCAAAAGCTGCTATTTCAATTATTATTATTATTATTACTTCCCTAATGTTAGCTCTTTTTATCTTTTTTTCCTTTACCGTTCTTTTCCTTCTGGAACTTAGGGCAATCTTTAGCTAGGTGCCCATATTTGCCGCAATTAAAGCAAAGGGAATCTCCGTTCTTATTCCATACGGGCTTATTATTTTTATTATTATTATTGCCCTTACCCTTACCTTTTTAGGCGTTATAGAATTTCCCGTTCTTCTTTTTGTTATCAAAACGGTTATAAAACTCGCTATTAAAATCGTTAATCAGTTACTGGAAAAAGTAATTCGTCTGGCGCAGCATTAATTACATTATCTTGTACCAACTACCAACGCGGTTTTCCACAATAATAAGGAACATGGTAATATATTCCTCGGTCCCAAACTTTATGCCATAACCTTTAACTTCCCGAAAAAGCTTTTAAAACTTGGTAGTAAACTATATTAAATTTTTACCGTCATATATAATCTTGCTTAATTCCTTCCAAAAGGACCTTTACCTAGCCTTACCTGTTACGGCATAGGTTTTCTAAAAGGTCCTTAATATTTTCGTTTCCTTTTTGATACTTATAATTAACTTAAAAGGCGCCCTTTTACAAATCTTAGTAATAACCTTAGCAAGACGTAGCTAATCTAATTACTTCAGCTTTATACCCTCCTTATAATTAATCTTTTCAAATGCAAAACTTAACGCGTTACTTTAAAGCTTTTAATTAGCCCAACCGAACAGGTAATTTTCCTTACCCAGCGTGAAATTAAAACGCTTTTAACGAAGCTTATTATCTCCATTACTGGACTTCTTTTCCTTCAGGCGTACACCTACCCCGTTAAAGCTATCTAAACTGCTGGAGAAACCGGATAAACTACTGGGGAAGCTATGACGTTTTTCGTTAAGCTTTTTTAAAAAAACCTAAGATAAGTCTGAAAATAAGGATAAAAACGAAAAATTATCTAAATTATTAAGGTTATCGCGTGCCACACTTTTTTCCTTAAATAACTTTACCTTCTTACTTTTCGTTCTTTTAAGGGGGTCGGGTTTTTTAATAAACCACTTCCTGGGTTTTATTTCGCCTTCTTTTAAAGGGTTAATCTTTTTTACGTTACTTTTTTCCATTATAACGGAAGTTTTTTTCGAACCATTCGCCCGCATTTCGGGCTAAGCATTCTATAACGCCTTAAGCACCTTCGCTTATGCACTTGCATTCCGCGACTTCGTTAATTAAAACCCGTCCAGGAACTATATTATCATTTCGTTTAATTATACTATCAACTTTTTGGTTTTTCGGTTCTAAAGCCTTAACTTTTTAACCTTTTTTTTAACCTATAAATATTTATCTTCCCGTACTTTAACACCCCGTTTAATGTTACCTAAGTTATTGCCCAGGGATATGTAAAACTTATTCAAATCTAATTCGGGATGCTATCTTTGGATAGGTAGGGTTCTTGGCCTATCTGCTTTTAGCTGCTATTGCTAAGGCAGTAAATCATCTTCCATTAAAGATGGCTCCTATTCTTTCTCCTGCCTTCCCTTATTATAATACTTTTCGGATGAAGGTATGCGCTTAAGGGAAGGGAAAAGGTTGTTATTCTGCTTCTGGCCTTTTATAAGGACGAAACCCTTATCGGATAGGTTGCTAACCATTAACTTAATAAGGAACCCTTCTGGGATACGGCGTTAGCCTAATATCGTTAACTGCTACTTGACTCTCTTTTTGAATCGTTAGCTAAGCGGCTTTTTCTTAAACCTCTTGCTCTTTCTAATAATAACTTAGCTATTGCCGCTACTAGACTATAATTAACCACTTCATATAACGTGCTAGGTTATTAATAACCAGAAGATGCTACTATGTTAGCAGTTATAATGATCAAATGCAGGAATCTGGCGTAACTCTTATACGTTGGTTCTATATATTCTAGAAAAGGACAAATCTAGTCCGTGGGCAATCGCCCTTACATACATGATTATGTGACAAAGGATCGTTTGAGGACAAAGGGTGTCCCAGGCAGCACTCCTGCAGCCTGGGCCCACAAAGCCAGCCAGCAGGCAACACCTCTACGCACCAATTGCCGACAGAACCGTAACGGCAGAACAACTGGCTTATGCATTTATTTAACACTACCTCGACAAATACGGAGTACTAAAAAAGATCATTTCTAATCGAGATAAGCTTTTTATATCTAAATTTGGCACCAGCTTTTTTAAACGAATGGGTACTAAGCTCAAATTTTCCATAGCTTATCACCCCTAAACAGATAGTTAGACCGAACGACTAAACCAGACCCTGGAACAGTACCTCCGAAATTACGTTAATTACCAACAAGATAACTAGGTAAAACTGCTACCATTAATACAAGTGGCCTACAATACGTTTACTAACGAAAACATAGGCATATCTCCCCATACAGCTATATACGGACATAAGGCAATAACCCAACGACCAAAATAATTAATGCACAAAATTCCTGCAATCATTACCATAACTTTACGAGCTGAAACAATGGTAACAAAGATCAAGATGATATAATCCCGCTTACAAGCCGAATTACGGTTTCTCCAGCAAAAAAATAGCTAAATACTATAACGGAAAAAGAATTAAAAGATTAATTCTAGCGAAAAAAGATAAGGTTTACTTATTACGTTAAAGACAAAACGTAACGTTAAACATTTTACAAATTAAAACTAAAAGACCTAACGACAAACTCGATTTTAAAAAACTTAATCCGTTTAAAATTAATAAAGTTATTTCTAAAATTAACTACCGATTATCATTACTTAAATAATAAAGATATACACTATTTTCCATATCTCCTTTCCTAAACTAGGACCTAAAAACGTTCCGCTAAAAACAAGCCTGGAAATCGAAAGGGACGATAATAAGTATAAAGTCGAAAGGATACTGGATTCCAGAATGATTAAAAACAAAATCCAGTACCTAATTAAATGAGAAGGATACTCACACGAGAAAAACACTTGGGAACCATTTAACCACCTAACGAATGCGATAAACCTGGTTAAGACGTTCTACCAGCAGAATCCTGACCGACGGTCTCCAGTGCGGCCAAGGTTGCAGGCGATAAAGGTCCCCCGCTCAAATCCAACCCTTCGGCGCTCCAGTCGAAAAAAGTAGATGTTCCCATGGCATTTATTTCGGAAACGAGTTGCGCTCGCTCCGCGTCCATGCGACGCTGCTCTTTTTCCAACCTTTCCTGTTCTTTTAATTAATTCATTTTATAACCCTTTTTCAGAATGGCAAAGGCTTTCTTCTGTAAAACGTCTTGCTGGAGGCGTAAACGCTTTAACCGACCAAAAAGCTCCATTAACTTGTCCTCTACTTCGCGCTATTCCTTTTGCAAACGCTTACGTTTCTCCCCAATTTTTACTAAGGAATTTATATCTAACACGTCGCAAGCGGAACGTTGACGACGGGTGCAACAACCATAACTTGGAAGGTCCGCCACGTAAAAACAATCGAATTCTCTAAGGCGAACACAATTTGAGTAGGCAACAACTTTGGATCCAAACTTCTTAATAAAATTCGCACGGTTATTACGCCCTTCGCGTTAGTTTAAACAAAGCTTTCTTTTTTCTTTTTGAATACGACCTGTCATGATGAAGTTAGCTAAAAGACCTTTAGCCTTTTCTAAACAAACCAAAATGGCGACTTACGGTTTTTATCTTTGGGACAAAGATCCTTGGAAAGGGGGAATGGTGTTACGAACAAGGGTTCTTAGGTCCTCGGACCTGTCCTTGAGTGCCAAGTGGGAGAACCTCGGATACCAAAGGCTTGGCACTGCTCGCCAAGACCCAGGTAATCTAAATAATTTAATGGATTAATTAAATCACCTAGATCACATAGATCCACGACATACTCATTGAAAGACAAGTTGGATATATAATTTTTTTTT
>QJNU01000685.1:0-37453 GCA_004154915.1 Monosporascus ibericus | reverse complement strand
AAAGCCAAGAAATTACGGAACAGGCTCAAAGGACTCAAAGCGCCAAGCACCTTGAGCTCCTTAAGCCGTCATGCGAGCTCAAACGGCTTAACGTGCTTAAGGGTTTAAGCAGCTTGAGCACCTTAAGCCAAAATATGGATATATACGCTCGTTATTACTATAGCTTAGATAAATTACCAGCTTATAATATAACTTAATTATTTAAATTACCTTTAATAATTTGTTATTATTAAACATAATTATTATTTATTTTAGTAATTAGTTTCTTATGATATTATTACTAAGATAAATCGTACGATTATGTTTAATAATTAATTAAACCCTTTAACCGTTATACGTTATAAGCTTTTATTTAATAGTATTATTAAACTTTAAGTAATATCCTTAATATTATATCGTCCAGCAAATAACCCGTTTTTAAAGGAACGTTTTAAATCCCCGAAAATAACACCATAAATTTCGATAATAAGGAAACTCGACCTAGGTCTTTTTTAAAAGAAAGCCTTACGTCGATTTAATTAATTAATTAACGCGGTTACGTAATTTACGAACGATAAGATTAAACTTATTAATACCTTTAAAAAAACCCGGAATTAATTAAAAGCCTAAAAGAATTAAGCTGGAAAAATAAGCAAACATAAAATAACCCGACTAACCGGATCAGCCAGCTTAGCCTACATAACCTACTTAGGCAACCTACGGTAAGGAAGCCGGAAAAGTTTTAAAACCTACTAAGCTTATTTCTTTTGACAAAACTATTACCAAGTTATAACAATTCCTTACGAAATGCCGTACTTACTTTAAGTACTTTCTAATTAAATTTACGATACTTATTTTTCGAGTTTAATTCGCCGTAGGATAGTTAATCGGAAACGCGGTTACCTGGTTTAAATTTACCTTTCGTAAATAAGTTACCAACCCCTCCGAATAAAGGTTTACGGAAACTATAATTATTTATTACGATTATAAAAGGTTTAAGGAAAAGTTTAAAAAAAGTATTAGGAATAGTAAACGAAAAACCTAAAACCGAAGACAGGATTAAAAATTTAAAGTAAAAAGGGTTAGCTTTTAAATATAACAACTTTTTAATTTAATTGGTTCGAAGGTTAGCTAAGGATAAAAGGTATTAATAACTATATTTTTTAACGGCTTAAAAAAGAAAGTATAAAAAAACTGTTTAAGGATAAACGTGCCGAAAAGTTGATGGATTATATCGCGATAATAGTTAAAATCGACGACCGACAGTACGCCTAGAAAACCCGATATTTTAAAGAACGACAAAGTAATAAACCAAAACATTTCCTTAATATCGGTGCGTTACGAAAAACGAACATATCTTATAGAACGGTACCAGGATTTATAAAATTAGGCGTAATCTAATAACACAACCCGCGTACTATTAAATGCTTTAATTATAATAAGATAAAATACAAAACCTTTTAATATAAGATACTTAAGAAGCCACGATAAAATACCTGGATACCGGTTTCTTAAGGACCCTTCCGAAATAACTAAAACGATAATAACCGATTAATTAACATAATCAGAATTAAAAACGATTACGACCCCCTTAAGGAAGCATAATAAGGATTGTAGAAGGCGAAAGAGTTATTTTAAGCAATTATTCAAAAATAGTAAGCCCTTATCGCAGGACCTATAATAACCTAATAGCTAAAGGAGCACGACGGAAAAAAGGAGCTTATAAAGGATAAGCTATTCTTCCGTTTATAAAAAAAGCGGCGATAGCGGTACGAGCAGTTGGAACTAAACGTATAGATTAAGGAATACCAAAAATGGGACGAAAACCTGCTACCAAAACAACTAAACCAATACGGGAGACTTTATGCCATCCAGTGCAAATACGCCTATTACCTTAAACATGTAAAGAAATAACGGTATATCGAAAAATAACTTCCGTAAATATATAATTAAGGATTCGATTTTTATAATTAAAAAGGAAGAAATCTTAAAAAGAAACGGTAATATAGATATTTAAGGATATATGCCTTGGAAAATATTATTAATATTATTACGGCAGAAACAAGTTAGCCCGAGAAAGAAAACCTACCTTAACGGAGATCCTATATACCATTTCAGATAATGCGGCCATAAGATAAAGAAAATAGGGTTATTAAATAGTTATAAAGGCATCTTTAAAAGTAATTAATAATTTAAATTTTGGTTTAAGCTTTATAAACGACCCGGATAAGTAATAAGAAATTAAAAACGAAAAAAAAAAGAAAACAAAAATATAAGGTAATACGACGCCTAGTTTCAAGCACGACAGAAAGGATAGCAGCTCCCGAACCAGAATATATTAGCAAAGAAAACTTTTAAACATAAGTCGTTTTATTCGAAGTTATATTACGCGGACGGGAAAGATAATTAAAGTAATTACAAGCCCTTAATTAATAGAACCAAAAACGTATTAAGGCGTTAAAAAACAAATTAAAAAACGAACGCCACCTATAAAAAAGCGGCAGGATAATAAGATTTATAAAAGCTAGCAAAAGCTTCTCAAAAGGGCTTTAAACGTAACGATAAAAGTTAAAAATAACGTTATTATCCTACGAATACGAATTAAAACATACTGGTTTACCGTATTTATAAATTATGAAGCAAGAAAAGGTAATTGTATTACGCCGGATGTGATTAACCGACTTCGATTACCATGGAAAAAAAAGATGGAACTTTACATCGCCGAAAACGCAAAAGGTTAAGTATTTACCTGCGATAACGGAAAGATTAATCGTAAGATTAATTACCTCCAGATTTTCGTTAACGGACGAAACTAGATAACAGATTTCGATATCGTTCCGATAAGGAATTACGATATAATCCTTGGAAAATTATGGCTATATTAGTATAATCCCTTAATCGATTAGATAATTAGCTAGCTAAAGTTCGCTTTATATCCATTTAATATAAAAAAAGCAAGATACGAAAAGATCTTAATATTTGATCGAAAATGGCGACGAATGTAAGCATAAGGATACGACAAAAACATTATTACTTATAAGAACCAGACATAAAAAAAAAATAAAGACATTACAAAAAAATATAATACATTATCGTTACCATCAAAGTAAAGTTGGGAAAGATAAACGATTACTTATAACATTAGCCCCCGGAGCTAGAAACCATGGTTAACGTACTTCTATAATATTATAAATATAAATAACTATTTCAAAAAGAACTTAAGATAATATTACCAAAACATAACAAATAAAACTATAAGATAATCCTTAACGAAAGGATATCGACTAAGTTTTATCCAATTTATACCTTTAACAAGATAAAACTACAAGGATTACGTGAATACCTTAAAAACAAGTTTCAAAAGATCATATATGACGTTTTAATTTATTAGCCGGATATCCCATATTTTTTATATTAAGAAGAAACGGAAAGCTATATTTAGTTATCGATTATAAGTAATTAAACAATATTACAGTAAAAGGCAAAATACCGTTACCTTTAATTAACGAAATAAAAGATCGATTTTACGGAATAAATTAGTTTATAAATTTAGATTTTAAAAAAGAATATAATTATATCCGCATTAAACCAAGACATAAATAAAAAACAGCTTTAGGACGAAGTACGAACTTTCTAAGTACTTTGTTATATCTTTTAAGCTTACGAACGTATTAACAACTTTTTAACAAATAGTTAATTATGTATTTAAGGAATACTTAGATATTTTCGTTATTTGTTACCTCGACAACATTCTCATTTATTCGAAAAATAAAAAGGAATATATGGGATATATTTATATAGTTCTTCAAGCCTTATAAAACGCCAAGCTTTTAGTTAATACGGAGAAACGTTAGTTTCATACGTAAAAAGTAGAATTCTTAAGATATATCATTATCCTAAGATATATTAAAATAAACCTTAGAAAGATTGCTATAATATAAAAATAGGAAATACCTATTATAATTAAGGAAGTATAAGCTTATTTCGGATTTGCTAACTATTACTAAAAGTTTATTCGGAACTTTAGCAAAATAGTTATATTATTATTTAACTTGATAAAAAAAGGAAATAAGTTTTTTTTTAAACGATAAAAATAAAAACAGCGTTTTAAAAGATCAAGGATGCGATTAACAGCGAGCCAGTATTAATTATATATAACCCGAACCGCCTCGTTAAGCTTGAAACCGACGTTTCGGATTACGTTTTAAGTATAATAATAAGATACCGCGGCGATTAAGGTAACTTATATTTTATTGCCTTTTATTTTTACCAGTTAAAAGGAGCAGAATTAAATTACGGCATTTCCGATAACGAATCTATGGCTATTATTAAGGCCTTTCGGGAATTTAGGCATTACTTTAAGGGAAACCGTTACCAGGTTAAGGTGTATACCGACTATAAGAACCTTACTTGCTTTATTATTACCAGAAGACTTATAGGACGATAGTTACGTTACGCCGAAGAATTAGTAGAATACGACTTTATTATTATTTATTAAAAAAGATCTGAAAACGGTAAAGTAAACGTATTTAATTAAAGACCAGGTTTCGAAGAAAAAATAATTAAGGTTAATTATTTAATTTTCGATATTATATTAAAAGGATACCTGTAATTAAGATAAATAGCAATAATTAAAACAGCATTTCTTAACTTACATTAAAAAATATAGAAATATAACGATAATCTACTTAAGGATTAAAGAACGGAAAAAGCATAAGTCTTAAAAGAATACCAGGAAATATTAGTACGAGATATATACGAATATTAGTTATATGGATACTTAAGGATCCACAAAATTTTAAAACGATTATAACGTACTTATTATTTTCCTAAAATTAAATTAGTAATAAAGAAAATGCGATAATAATGCTATATTTCCAATAAGGCAAAGACTTAATAATATAAACCATACGAAGAATTATAGCTATTATTAATCGTAAAGAGATTATGAGATTTAATTATTTTCAACTTTATTACCAAATTCCTATTTTTAAAAGATCTAATTACGGGCATATATTACGATAATTTTTTCGTAATCGTTAACCGATTTACCAAATATCTTATTTTTTATTATATAAAGAGGATATAAACGCGGAATACTTGGCTTATACTTTTTAAGATATATTTTAGGAATATACGGATTATTAACGGAAAATATTTTAAATAAAAAAACCCATATTTTAAAATTCTAACAAGGACATATAATATAATTAAGTTTAAATTATAAACTATTGAACGTATTTAAACCTTAAATAAACGGACAAATAAAGAAGATTAACCAAATATTAAAAACTTACTTCCGATGTTATATTAATTACAAATAGAATAATTGAACTTAAATGTTACCTATCGCTTAATTAACTTATAATATTAATTATTACGAAAGCATTAAAATAATTCCAGCAAACGTTAACTTTGGTTTTATATTAAAAGTTTATAAAGATATACGTAAAAGATTTGTTAATATTAAAGTAATCCTTATACTAAAATAATTCAAATAATTACATATAAAAATAAAAATAGAATTCGGATTCGCACGTAATTAAATAAAAACGTATTATAATTAAAACAAGGTTAAAAGGATTAACTTTCCGGGAGGAAAAGATAGTTTACTTAGGTACCAAAAATATTTAAATTAAACGACCAAATAAAAAGCCTGATATTAAATATATCGAACCATATAGAATTATCAAGAAAATTTTAGAAAATAATTATCAATTAGAATTATTACTTAAAGTGAAACTTTATTTATCTTTTTACGTTTTTTTACTTAAGTTAACAGCAGATACCATTATAATTAACATAAGATACGAAAAAAAGAAAGAAAAAAGAAGATATACCGACATACGAAGTAGAAAAGATTTTAAATATACGTAAAAAAAACGAACTTACCTAATACCTGGTTAAGTGGAAAAACTACCCAGATTCCGAAAATACCTGGGAACCCGTTAAGAACCTTATGAACGCCCAGCGCTTGCTAAGGAGTTTTTATTAATAACGACAGCTATACCTTAATTAACAGTGGACTAATTAATAGGTTTAGACCAATTGACCGGATTTGCGACCTGGCTTAACGTGGCCGCAGCGACCGCCGCCTTTAACTGTTCCTGCTCCGTCTTAAGACGTTTAAACTTTTTTATAACTTCCGTACCCTTAATCCCATAACGAAGTCTCTCGATGCCCTTACGACGAAAAAGCCGTTTTTGTTTTTGTAAACGATTAAGCTTGTTAGCAGTAGCCCGTAATGTCTTTCGTACCTGCTTTTCCTTATGTTTTAAACGATCCTCTTAATTAAAAAGTTTTGATGTTCCGTTTCCGAGGGCCCAAAAATATTACAAAGATTACTATAACGAACGTACTGTACGTATTTTACGAAATTACCGATAATTTTACAGTTTATACCCTCCTTTTTGCAACGAGAATAAAAAGATATATTAAAGTTAAAACATTTAATACGTTTTAAAAAACGAAAACATTAATACGTTAACGAAAACGACGTTTTTTAATTCGACTTAATATAATAAGTATGAAAAAGGAAAGGTTACTTACCAAAATAAATAAATAAATAAATTAATTTTTAAAGGTAAAGATCTTAAAGGGGAGAAATCGTATTATAACCTAGCGGTTTTGGCTATAACATAACCGGTCGGATCTCCCAAAAAAGTTAGTTCCGACTAAAGCTAAGAAATTACGTAACAGGCTTAAAGGACTTAAAGCGCCAAGCGCCTTAAGCTCCTTAAGCCGTTATGTAAGCTTAAAGGGTTTAACGTGCTTAAGGGTTTAAGCAGCTTAAATATCTAAAGCCAAAATAAGGATATATACGTTCGTTATTACCATAGCTTAAATAAATTACCAGCTTGTAATATAACTCAGTTACCGAGATTACCATTAATAATCTGCTCTTATTAAACGTAATTGTTGTTTACCTTATTGTTTAGTTTCTTACGACATTACTGGTAATATAAACCGTACGACTAGGTTTAATAGTTAGTTAAACCCCTTAGCCGTCACATTTCTCCATATCGTATAAATATATAAATCCGTTTAGATTTATTAAATTCGTCTTTATTTATGTTACGTAATCCTAATCGGTAATTATTTAAGTTTCGTCCCGACCGTATACCCAAACTGGTAAAGTGTTAATTCGTAATACAATTTTCCCGCTTTAAGATTTTTATCCTTAAAAATTTCCAAATTTAGTAAGTTTTCCCTTTTTTCTTTCTTTATCGTTTTTTATTATACTTACAAAATTGTTAGAAAAGTTGTTAAGTTACGGTAGCGTCTTGATCAAAAAAAAAAAAAAAGAATGCAAAAGCTTATCCTTTAATATTAAGGATTTTGATTTCGAAATTATGCTTTATTCCGCGTATTTCGTCCGAAAGGAAAGGTGTATTATACCGGAAAACGTATTTCGTTATTAAAATTAACTTAATTAGAAGTAGGATTATAATGGTTCGGGTATTCCGATTAATTTTTCATATAACATTTTACGGGAAAAGAAATGCCTAAAAAGTAAAAAGACCTTTATCGAAAAGCGGCTTTTTTAATCGCAGAAAAAAATAAACGAGGTTTTAAAACGTATAAGTAAAGTTATATTTTGTCTTCGGCGGTTGCGTTAATAATAAAAGTTCCTTCGTTTAAAAGCGGTTAACATGGGTAATCGTAAATTATAATCATTAAATAAATTGAAAAAGCAGGAAAAGATTAGGGGGAAAGCCGTTACGTAGGCCGTTTAGGTGTTAGAGGTAACGTGTTTATCTAGTTCCGAAGTTATTAATTAATCTTTTCTGGCGGACCTGGGTTAGGAGATTATCTTAAGTGTTGCCGGCGTTGTTAATAAAAGTTTTCCAGGAGGCGCTAGGTATTTATAAGATCTTTTGCGGGTTCCTAGTTATTTTGAAGTTTAAGTAATTCTTTTTTATTTAACCGGGTGTTAAGTAAATCCATCCTTTTTTCATATGTTTAAAGTCTTTTCCGCTTCGTATGTTAATATATCTTTTTCTGCCTTTTTCTCGTAGTTTATATTAACTGTAATAATGTTTACCGTCAACTCGAATTAGGAAACGTAAAAAATTAAATAAAGTTTAACTTTTAAGGGCAATCTTGATTGGTAATTATTTTTTAAGACTTTCTTCATAATTTTATATAGGCCGATATATTTCAACTGGAGTTTCTTTATTTAGTTGCTTGGTTTGGATATTTTTGGTAGTTAGGTAAATTATCTTTCCCTTTTGGAACGTTCGTTCTTTTAATCTTTTTTGGTTGTAGTATTTCTTTATTTGGTTACCTATAAATTTAAGTTTTATCTTTATTTAATTATATAATTATATAAATTATTTTAGTATAAGGATTATTTTAACGTTAGTTCCTCTTTTGCGTATATCTTTATAATCTTTTAATATAAACCCGAAATTAACGTTTACTAAATGTATTTTAATATTTTCGTAATAGTTAATATTATAAGTTAATTAGGCGATACATAATATATAAGCTTAATTATTTTGCTTATATTTAATATATTATCGTAAGTAAGTTTATAATATTGAGTTGGTTTTTCGTTTATCCGTTTATTTGGTGTTTAAATACGGTAGATAGTCTATAATTTAGGCTTAATTATGCTATAAGTCCTTGCTAAAATTTCGAAATAAATATCGTTCTGTTATTTAAAATGGTTTCCGTTAAAAATCTGTATATTCCTAAAATATGGTTTAAAAAGATGTAAGTTAGTTACTTTATATCTATATTTTTATTATATAATAAAAATAGGAAAATCTGGTATATCGGTTATGATTACAAAGATATTATCGTCATATATGCTTATAACTAAATGTTAAATAATAAAAGTTTGGTAATAAAATCGAAAGTAATTAAATCCCATAGTCGCTTTGCGATTAATAATGGCTATAATTCTCCGTATGGCTTATATCGTCGCGCCTTTACCTCATTATATATAGGGCATTATTATCGTATTTTCTTTATTATTAATTTTATTTTAAGAAAGTAATAAATGCGTTATAATCGTTTTAAGGCTTTGTGGATCCATGGGTGTCCGTATAATTAATGTTCCTATGTATTTTCTACTAATATTTTTAGGTATGTTTTTTAGATTTGTATTTTTCCATTCTTTGATTTTTAAGTAAGTTATCGTTATATTCCTGGATTTTCTAGTATAGATTAAAGGGTGCTGCTTTAATTATTATTATCTATCGTAATTACAAATATGCTTTTAGCGCAATGTCGAAAATTTAACGGTTAACTTTAATTATTCTTTTTTTTAAATCTGGTTTTCGGGTAAACGCGTTTGTTTTGCTATTTTCTAATCCCTTTTGATAAATACTAACGAAGTTATATTTTGCTAGTTTTTCGACATAATGTAATTATCGTCCTATTAGTTCTTTAATAATAATAAAACGAATAAAGTTTTTGTTATCGGTATATACCTTAATTTAATAAAAGTTTCCTTTAAGATAATACCTACATCGTCGGAAGGCTCTAACGATACCCATAAATCTTCTATCGGGAATGCCGTAATTTAACTTTATTTCTTTTAATTTGCAAAAGTAAAAGGCGATAAAGTATAAGTTATCCTAATTATCGCTGTATCTGATTATTACGTTTAAAGCGTAAGGCGACACGTCGGTTTCGAACTTAATTAAACGGTTCGGGTCGTATATAATTAATACTAGCTTGTTAATAATCACGTTTTTGATTTCTTAAAACGCGGTTTTATTTTTATTATGCAGAAACATTTATTTCCTTTTTCTGTTAAGTTCAATAATGATATGGTTATTTTCTTAAAATATTAAATAAATTTCTTATAACTATTAAAAAATCCGAAACGGGTTAAATTTCCTTAACTATGGCAAATATCTTTTATTCCTATACTGTAACGATCGTTTTACGGTTTATCCTAATATATTTTAAGGTAATAATATATCCTACGAATTCCACTTTTTATATGTGGAAATAGCTTTTTTTATATTAACTAGTAAATTGGCATCTTATAGGGCTTGAAAAAATTGTAGAAACCTATTTTATATATTCCTCTTTATTCTTCGAGTAAATGATAATATCGTCGAGGTAACAAATAACGAAGATATTTAGGTATTTCCTGAATATATAGTTAATTATTTACTAAAAGGTTGCTAGTACGTTCGTAAATCCGAAAGGTATAACGAAGTATTCTAGAAGTTCGCATTTCGTTTTAAAGGTTATTCTTTATTCGTATTCTGATTTAATACTAATTTAATTATATCCTTTTTCAAGGTTTAAGTTCGTAAACTAATTTGCTTTATAAAGGTGATTCTTTATTTCGTTAGTTGAGGGTAATAATATCCTATTTTCTAACACTAATATTGTTTAGCTGTTTATAATTAATAACTAAATGTTACTTTTCTTTTTGTCGTAATATGAAAAATATAAAGTATTCGGCTAATAAATTAAAAGGTCGTATATAATCTTTTTCAAGCTTGTTTTTAAGCTATTTACGTAATACCTATAATTTTATTTCGTTAAGGTTATAAATTAGATAAAACCTGGGCGATATCCCTTTTCAAGAAGTATTTCATAGTTTTATTCGTTATGTTTTAATAGTTTCGTTTCGAGTTCCTTTCGGAACAATCGTTTATATCGATGGTATTATGGAAATATATTGGCTATGGTTTCTGGCTTTAGGGGCTAATGTTATAGATAACCGTTTATTTTTCGCAATCTTATTTTAATGGTAACGATAATACGTCGTATTCTTTTATAATACCTTTATTTTTATTTTATTTTATTCTTCTAGGTGGCAAGGTTTCTGTCGTGTCCTTATATTTGTATTCGTTACTATTTGTAATTGAATATTAAGATCTTTTCGTTTTTTACTTCTTTTTGTTAAGGGGATATAAAGTAAGTTTTACCTAGTTCATTACTTAATTAATTAAGGGGTTATATTAATACAGCTATGGCTTTCCGAGGACTATATCGTAATTCCTTATCGGAACCATATCGAAGTTTGTTATTTAGTTTCGTCCTTTAAGGAAGATTTCGAAATAATTAATTTCGCGGGTACTCTTTTAGTTATCGTAAATAAATGCCTAACCTTTTACGTTTTCAACGATGTAAGGTTTTTTCGTTTTTTCTTTCCATAATAATCGAAATTAGTTAATTAGATTCGGTATAATGTAATTAACTTTTATTATTCCGTAATTTAAAAATACGGTAAATTAATATATTTTAATTTTAATTTTTAAGGTAATAAGGTTATTTTCGGTTTTATCGTTGCGGTTAAAGCTCTTTTAGGAAGCCTTTGTTCACCTTTCCGAGTTTTATCATTTTACCGCTTTTTTATAAATAGCGTTCGTTTTTTAAATTATCTTTTAACGCTTTAATGCGTTTTAGGTTTTATTCGTTAAGAGTTTATAATTGCTTTAATTATCCTCCCGATCGGCGTAGAGAAACTTCGAATAAAAGGATTTGTATCTGGAAGCTCTTTTTATTAAAATATTTTGGTTCGGGGTTTTTTTGCTCCTTTTGTTATACTTAAAATTAGGCGTCGTATTACCTTATGTTTTTGTTTTCTTTTGGAATTCTTTTTTGATTTTTTATCCCTTATTTGGATCCTTTATAAAGGCTAGTCGGAAGCCTAAGTTGTTAATTACTTTTAATAATGCCTTTATAACGGTTTGGTAAATTTATCTTTCTTTTATTTATAATTATACTATCCGAAATGGTACACAAGGGTTTTATCGGGATAACCTTTTCTTTCGGGTTAATTCGTTACTGCCGTAATAATGTTAACGGTGTCGTTTAAAGCGTATATCCTTAGGTATTTATATTATTATTAATCCTTAAGATCCT
The DNA here is from genome assembly GCA_004154915.1 of Monosporascus ibericus. Taxonomy (NCBI): domain Eukaryota; kingdom Fungi; phylum Ascomycota; class Sordariomycetes; order Xylariales; genus Monosporascus; species Monosporascus ibericus. The sequence goes on along the minus strand of QJNU01000685.1, from coordinate 25,633 downwards.
TTCTAATTTAATTATATAGGTCGAATCCCTGATTATACATTTACTCAAGTCGTTTTTCGATATATCGTTCTTATTTTTATATATTTAAAGTAATAGGCGCGCTTATATTAAAGAATATGAAATTTCTTATGTTGGTTTAGTTATCCTAATAATAAGGCTTCATCTTAATCTTCATATTCTTCAATGTATGCGTTTAGTTTTAATTATTCGTACCGTTATCGCTTTTTCTGTTAGGAACGGAAAGGCAACTTATCTTCAGTAAGCTTTCTTTATCCGTCGTATCCCTTTAGTTATTAAGTTGCTATAGGTCTTGTAATAAGTGTTCGTTATTTTTAAATTATTATTTAAATTCAACTTTTTACTTTTTAGAGTTTTTGTTATATTCTCTTAAGGGGGTTATACTCGTCTTTAAGTTTAATTATATGAAGTAATTTGTTATTATTGTCTTACTTATTTCGAAAGGGCTTTTAAGGAACCGGTATATAAAAACTATTATTATTTCTCAGGTTTTTATATTAAAATGCTTTATAGTTTATTTTGTTTTAATTATAGCACTTAATAATGCAGAAGTTACGTTATTAAATTGCTTTTAAATTTATAAGTTCAAGTATTATTCCGTATGAAATACAAAGCCTATTTTTCTTTTTTAATAATGGCTTTTTAAGTTTCCGGGTTTTGGAAAGTAAATGTTCTTTTTTTTCGATGCAACGATCGTTCTGTCGGTTCTTAATCTTAATTGCTTCGTTAACAAATTCGTCAAAAGTTAGTAGTTTTTTAGTACGGATTATTTCGTTTTTAACGGTTTTTTTAAGGCCTTTATAAAAAGTATTTATTATGATTTCGTCGTTGGTTTATCCGGCACGTAATAAGGTTTGCTTAAATAATATTACCTATTTCGACGCTTACCTTTTTTAAGTAAATTAAAGGATATCTTATCCGGCCTTTCATTTTTCGTTAGGGTTTCCATATATATTTCGGATATTCTGTTCGAAATTAATATAATATTCGAATAACTTATTAACATTTTTAAGGGATTATTTTGTGCGTTTTCCAAGTAATCCCGTAAAGTAAGTTGGAATTATTTTAGGGTATTTCTCTGAGGCTTTCGGTAATAGTAATAGTATTGTTAGCTTCGTCCACTAAGGAGTTCCGAAAAAAGTAAAGGTAGGACTTGGCTTAAGTTAAGAAAGGTTATTCGTTTCCGGTGCCGTCGAAAGGTTTTAAATCTTTAATCTTTTATTTAGGTGCTATAATAAGTTAAGCCTTAACCTGGCTTTCAAGTTGCTTGTTTACCTTTTTACATTCCTAGATTTTTTATATTATAGTAATTGTAACATTTCTTAACCTTTTAAAAGTAAGCTTTTTAGTTATCAATTGTTAAAGGTAATATAGGTAACTAAATTCTATTATAAGCTGGTAATTCATTTTAACTATAATAATAATAAGCGTATATATTTTGAGTTTAAATCTTCTTAGCTTTATTAAATTTATCTTTATTTATATCGTATAAATACATAGATTAATATGGCTTTATTAAATCTATCCTTATCCATATCGTAGAAATGCCTAAATCCGTTTAGATTTATTAAATCCGTCCTTATCTATGTTACGTGATCCTGGTCGGTGGTTGTTCAAGTCTTGTCAGCTAGCTGAGAGGTACGTAGCGCACCCCATATACGGAAAGGTCACCTACTGATCGGCCCATACATGTTCCGTGGCTAAGCTACTTAACGCTGTACGCGTGCAACAGCACACGTATCTAGCCTAATACAACAACACAACTGATGTCCCCTATATCTGACAAGTCTTGTCCCGACCTTGTGCCCAAGCTGGTGAGGTGTTGGTTCGTAACAGTTAAGTAAGTAATAAATTCGCTATATGTTTAATATATTAAAGCCGGACAAAAATGTGCGCGTATTAATATTTAAAATTAGGTCTATAATCGATTTTCTTTAGGTTGCTGTTAATTTTTAAAAGTTAAGAATAATATTGACTTCAGCGTATTTACCGTAAAATTATGTTTTTTAAGATAAAATATAAAAGTTGTCAGATATAGGGGACATTAGTTGTTGTTATATTCGACTCGTTCTAAGTGCTCGTAACACGCGTACGCTCCTTTTAGTAGCTGAGCCACGGAACTAATAAGTGCCGATTAGAGCGACCTTTCCTTATATGGAGTGCGCTAAGTACCCCCAACTAGCCGACATACCTTTTTAACGCCTTGAATTAATTTACGGCGTTGGACCTTAGGCTTTATCACTTCCTAGAGCTACAGCTTTCCATTTTACCTCTCTTCCGGCGATTGAATCCTTTTAATCATATAAATCCTTATTTGATATCTTTCTTAAGGCTCTCCTCCGTTGGTCCAGGGCTTCGGCGATATCCATTAATCTTAGCTGCTCTCTAAAATGCCTAAATACTTCCCGGGGCAGGGTTTTAGTTAATCTATCAGCTAGTATATCGTCCGTAGGTATATAATTCATTGTAATCAGGTTCTCTTTTGCTGCCTTTCGCAACCAGTAATTATATATATTTACGTACCATAGCTTTATTTATAAAAGGGCGACGTCGGCGTTAATCAACCGTATTGTCTATTAATTATCGCATTACATATTTAACGGTTTTATATTTAAGCTAATTCTTAGTTCCTTAATTAATCGAAAAGGCAATAAGGTTTTTTTTTGCAACTTACGTAAATGATAATAACTTCGTTTCTGTTGTAAAAGTAATTACTATATCTTGCTTATTCGCCCGTTATTTTATTATTTTTCCAAACAACTTTATAACGTAAGTTTGGGAACTTTTTCGGTCGATCGAATTATCCGCGAAAAAAACATTATTTTAGGTATTCATTAAATTCTTGTTACCGAACTGTAACGTTAACGTTTTGGCACCGATTAAGTACAGTATAACCTGATTAACTGCTTTATGGTATACGTTACTAGGGTTTTAGTTAAATCGTGCGAATTAGGATATTGTAAAGGATATATCGGGTCGCGTATTAACCGTAACGTATAAAATAAAACCGATTTCTTTTTAATATTTATTAATTAAACTTAAATAAGCCAGATGGGGATTCGGTAATAACTCGACGTTAATTATTAACGTTTTTGGAAAGTTATTTAGGCTTTTCTTTAAAACTTACGTTAATTTATTTATTTACAAAATCGGATTATGATAACCAGATTTTTCTTTTGGGTTCATTTTTAATTATTTCGATCCCCAAGAATTATTATAAATCTTCGCCATTTATAAAGGTATGTCGTTTTTATATTTGCTGAATTAATTAATTAATAAGGTCCTGATATTTCTTGCTGTACGTAACGACTATGATGTCGACGTAAAAAAAATAAAAATACCCTTTAACGAAGGAAATAATATAATTTATGAAGAACGAAGTTAAATCCCAAATTTTTAAACGTATTAATAAACTCCTTTTATTAAAATAAAGGAGATCTTTTTAGTTCGTATAATACCTTTTTAATTAAAAGTGTTTTATTACGTTATAAATATCTTAAAGGCGTTTTTATATATATTTCGTAAGGTAAGTTCGCGTTAACGAAAGTATTAATAACGTTATATTGCTTAAGTTTTAAATTAAACTTAGTTACGATAATAGTTAAAGCTTAAAATGACCTTTTAGCAAATATAAATGCGTATGTATCTTTATAAGCATTTTTAAGCTATTAATCATTTCGTACGACAAAACGGACTTTATATTTTTAAAGCTAGCTATGCTTATTAAATTTATAAACGTATACTTATATGCACTTTAAAACATATTCCCCTTTATAATGAATTAATTAACGGCTTTTTAAAACTTTATTTTTTTATAACTTTATAAGTAAGCTTTTTTAGTTTTACGGAACATTTTCCCAAAGGGGTAAGTATTTAACTTTTTATAACCTTGCGACGGTGGCGGTAAATCTCGCCGGTATACCCAGTTCTTGGATCTAGGTAATATTTTTATATAAAATATTAATATTTTGAAGCTTTTCCGAGTAGGGTAGCGCGTATTTCGAGTTTTAATTTGCTGCAAATTTCCGTAATTTACCGACCGGTTATCGATCGTATTTATAAAGCAAGTTATTCGTTTTACGTTAAACGCGGCTTTTTAAACTTTTTAATCCTACCGATTATTATTCTTTCGATACGGAACGCATAAGGAGTTATAACCTTTAACCCATAAGATACCGTCCTTTTTTATTATTAATTTAAGTTAAATAACGTAATAGGAATCTAAGAATATCTTTATTCTTTCCGTCGGCATAATAATCGTAATAATTATTAGGGCAGACGTTGGTGGTAGTAAAGGTCCAGGGGTTGGTAATGGTTTAAACATAATGGTTATATAGGGGTAATTAGCTTTATACGAATAAGTTTGTTTTTCCCTAATCCGTACGTTAGTTACGTTAATATCATTTTAGGAATAGCGTTTTTATCCAGCCGGTAACTAAATTCCATTTAGGTTTTTATCTCTTTTTTGTAGGTATACCAGTTGGCTAATGGCCTAATTAGGTATTTGCACCTGTTTAAGTAAATTATATAATTCGTTTTCGGTAATATATAGCAGGTCGTTTTTAAAATCCTTAAGATCACCGGAAATGGTTATTTTTTCGATACATTATACGTCCCGAATAACGATAACCTTATTAATTAACGGTTCCAGATCTCGTAAATATTCGTAAATCTGTAACCGACGAAGAAGCTAATCCATATTTTAAAATTTAGGTTTTAAAATTTCTGTTTTCTTTTATGGCTACGGTTATTATAACGTAAACTATATAACTATAAGTTCGTAAATAGGTTTATTAAGACTTTCGATCATTTATTACGACGCCATCTTTATATGCTAAGTAAGTATAATAAACCTTATATGGTAATTGCCAAAAGAAAACGTATTTTGGGGTACGGTTATATAGGTAAATAGCTGCTTTAAAAATGTATACGATCAAGAACGTAAGTAACTTAACTGCGCAATGTATTATAAATGCCTTTTTTTAATTATACCCCTTAAGCGCTTTATACCTCCATTCTGCGTTTATATATACGGTACCGAGGGTTTAAGTCTAATACTAAAAGTAGGCGATTGTAACATATTTCGAAGTTAATAATTTTTTAAGATTTCGTTATCGTATTCGATTACTTGTGGGAAGATTTTGGTTTGGTTTTTTAGAACCCTTAAAAGGTATCGAAACGCTGTTATTAATATATCTTGGTTTCTGTTTTTGAGTTATATATCCCAGATGTAACCTGAGTATTTATTTATTGCGAATATGACGTATTTATACCCTTTAAGGTTTTCCTTAAAGTTAGTAAAGTTAATAGCGATTTTCTGTCCTAATCGGGATTCTTCTTCCTTAGGCTGACGGCGAATTAGCCTTTTGGCTTTCGCTTTGCCATATGCTTTGTATTCGATTATGGTTAGGCCTTTTAGGCGAACTTCCTTAATGTGAAATTATAATTAAGCGATTATTTTAGGCCTTAAGTATCTTAATTGCAGGTGCCACATAATACCGTCACCAGTTCGAGGTAGTTTTGTTGTCTATAAATTAACATTTCGTTTGTAAGTAGCCAAAGTTGCTAAGGTTATAACCGTATTAATGTTTTTAATAACGAATTAATTAAATTTATTTATTAACGTAGTAACCATTTAATTATATTTATTTCGAATAAAACTATTAACCTTTCGGTTATCTTACCAGGATCTCTTTTTTCGGAATTATTTAAGGAATACCAAATTATAAGCGAATTTTTCGTAATGGGTAACGTTATATAACCTTAACGCTTTTATGCCGTTAGGACTTTAAAGTAGCACGTCGACCTTTCCGTATCCTTTAATCGGGACGAAACTGCTGCTAGCGTATATCCCGTTACTTTAAATGGTCGGTCTGAAATTTAGGAATCCGCTAATTAAATTAAATATATAAATAATTAACCTTAAGTTCAAAATCGACGAATTCTTTAAGGGGTAAGACGAAACGTTTATAACGTTATATTAATTAATAATTAAAAAATACGTTAATATTTGTTTTAATTCCTTTAAAAGTTAATTTGTTTCAGCAGTTAACTTTTCCATGGTTTTCGATAAACGGTTAACTTTTTCCTTTAAGGATTAATTACAATTAATTCGCTCCTTAACTAAGTCCTGAACTATCTTTCCTATTTTAAATCCTTCTGAGGTTTTGTTAAAAAATACGTAATAATATTAGGAAAGTATATAATTAAGGCTTAGGCAAGCCTTATAACGAATGTCTTATGCATCTAATTCGTTACGTTTTCGCTTGCTGGTATTCCGGTTTGCTTGAAAGCCGCTACGACCACCCCTTTTGGAACCCTTTTTAAAGTTCCTCATTTTTAACTGCTATCTATTAAAAGGGTTTATTTTTTCTTAATCAAGATTATCCTGATTGGATAGGTCCGTAATATTTATAAAGACCCCGTAAAACGTTAAAAACGTTACTTTAACATTCCTTAATATTAACAGTTATTAGATAATTATATTTTAATGGTTTAAAAAGTTAACTATTACTTCTTAAAAAATAAACGTACTTTTTATAATCTTTTCCTTTTTAAACCTTTAAAAAGTTATTACCTATAACTCGATGATAAAAGTTATTACGGTACATAAATTATTAACCTATATAATTATTATATTCGTTTTTGAAACGCCATATCGCTATCCCTAAGCCATAATTTCTTCCCATCTTATAACCTATTCCTTTAGCTTTTTAACCGACTTCAAGGCTTACTTTAGCCTTTTACGGTACTTTCGTTAAATATTAATTAGAAGTCGGTTATCGTACACCCTCCCAGACTCCGCCAAATTAACGTATCATTATCGTAGGTTCTATCCTGGAAGGAAATTTACTCCCTTAATCGGTAAAAAGATAAAGTTTAATACTTATTTCGTTAATTCGTTAATACTTTTGCGGAAACTTTCGTACTTCCGATTTTCGTAAATGTACGCCGTCAGGTCTAGGTTATATGCTTATCTTCCTTCGATCGTTATCTTTAAGGCTAATTTCGGGTAACCACTATAATTAATCTCTTTAATCGGTGGTGCGATTAGCGCTGGTATAATTTTTATAACTGTCGCTGAAGATAATATTAATCCGGTTATTTCGGTTAATTAAGTGCTAGCTTTTTATGGACGTATGATTAATCTCTTTGGATACTTTAACACCTTGAACTTCGTTAGTTTATAAGGCTAATCATAATCCTGATCAGGGTTGATATAGTCTTAGATATCAAGTACGAAAGCTTTTAATTAGAATTCGTTTTTAAAGTTATCCTAATTCTTTAATCTCTTCGAAATAACCGAGGACGCTGATTATATCGTAGACGACATTGTTCTTTTAAAGGATGTTAATAATTAATGTTAATATACAGCCTATATCATCTTAACAATAGCTAATCGGTTAATATTAATATATATTGGTAAAATGAGACTCTTAATTTTCAGATATAGGGGATATCAGTTGTTGTTATATTCGACTCGTTTTAAGTGCTCGTGATACGCGTACGCTCCTTTTAGTAGCTGAGCCACGGAACTAATAAGTGCCGATCAGAGCGACCTTTCCTTATATAGAGTGCGCTAAGCACCCTTAACTAGCCGACAAAAGTTTATAAATAAAACTTAGCCTTTTATAACTAAGTTAATGGTTTCTTTTTTCAGCCTGAACCGCGAAGTTTATTTTTACTTCTTTTGTAAGGTGTTCCATAATGTAGTTGTTAAGAAATAAGTAATTGAAGTTGAATGGTTGGTATGTTGAAAAAGGTGTTCCGTTTAGTGATGTGTCCCGTTCGATAGTCAGAGACGTTATATGGTTTATTAATAAAATTTATTTCAAATAAAACTTAAAATTAACTGAAAGGTTTTATAAAAGGTTTATAACGAAATTAAGCTTAACTTATAAACTATCCAGGGCATTTAGATATTAAATAAATTAATAACCGGAAAAGCTTAAAAGGATTTACAACGGTATTTACGGTACTATAATAGTTATAAATAAAGGAATGAAATTTAAATGATGCTTAATATACAACTAACCTATACTGGTAATTATTATAAAAATGTTTAAATAATTTTAGTAATTATCAACTTTACTTTATAGGGAAAGTTTATAAAAATATATATAAAGGAGCTATCAACATTAAAGTAATTCTGAAATTATAATATATTAAATAATTATCTATAAAAAAAATTTAAATTCGTAGCTAAGTTAATAGAAATATATTACGACTACAAGAATATAAAGAAATCAACCTTTTAATAAGAAGAAATGATTTATTTAATAACTAAAAGTATGCAAACCTAATGGTTAAATAAAACTTATAATTTAAAATACATCGTGCTATATAAAAGCGCCTAAGAAATCTTAGAAAATAATTTCCAAGTAGAATTACAAGCTAAAATCGCACTATATCCAGTCACTTATGTCTCTTTATTCGAATTGATAAAAAATATTATTAAAGTTAATAGAGAGTAGACAAAAATAAGGAAAAATACCTTAATATATAAAATGTAGAAAATCTTAAATATGCGTAAAGAAACGAATTTATCGAATACCTCATAAAATAAAACCATTAGTTGAATTTCGAAAATACCTAAAGGTCTATTAGACATTTTATAGATGCCTAATATTCCTAAAAAGAAAAAACGATTAATAAGGCTAGAAACTTTAATAAAACTACCTTAAATCGTAATATCTATAATTAATTAACGGTTATAGTTAAGCCCAAGGTAATCGACCATTTTTACCGCCGATATTACCATTTTCAGCTTTAATTTCTTTTCTTTCTTTTTTAAAATGCTATTCTTTTGGCGACATTTTCGTACCTTGAATTCTTTTAATAAAATATATTAATTCCGTAACGAGGAAGTAATTTGCCTTAACGATGTAGTCGAATAGATCGGGTTAAATAATTCGTTAAAAGATTATTAAATTTTAAATAATTCTTTTTCAGTTCAGCGCTTTTCGGATTGTTTTTATTCTCTTATTCAAAAGTTATTCATATTTAATTACAAACAGGTTAAACAAATTACAAAAGCAGTAATATTCGGTATAACGCCAACATTTTCCGGCATTAAGATAAACCTTGCAGGTTTTATTTTCCGATCGGCAACGAAATTAAAAATGTTTAGAAGATATAACGAAATTAAAACGTTGAATTTCCTTACATAAAAAATAGCATTTTACGTTTATAAAATTATGATTTCGTAATACGTTTAGATATAACGAAGAAATTTATATACATAAAAGGTTCCTTTTTTAAATATGCGAGGGATAATTTTTAAAAGTAAAGACTTTGAAAAAGCAATCGTATTATAAGCTAGCTAATTTAATACACATAATAACAGTAGCAAGGTTGCAAAAGCTCCGATTAATTGCTAAAGAATTACATATCTAACGCGATAGGTTTACTAGCATTTATTAAAAGCTTCTTTTAATAATATGCCGCATTAATTAAGCGAGGTAAACGATTTGATTAATTCGAAAGAGCTTAACTAAAAATATATAATCGAACTAATAACGTAAATCAAACGAAAAATAAGACATATATCGTTATTAATTCCGTAATATAAATAGCCCCAGTTTATTGTATAACTTAATTACATTGATTACCTTTAATAATTTAATATTACTAGACGTAATTATCGCATACCTTATTAATTCGTTTCTTACGATATTACCACTAATATAAACCGTACGACTAGGTTTAGTAGTTGGTTAAACCAACCAGGCGTTACATATATTTAAAAGGTTCATTATTATATTAAAAGATAGTATAAAACCTTTTAAGAAAGGAATAAATGTAAAAGAACGTAATATTTAAATTAAATATTATTACATGCGTTATAGGATTGAAGTAAGAAATATTAAATTTATTTACGTCATTATAAATATAACTTGCTCGATAATGTATAAAGGTATTTAATAAAGTAAACTTGAAAAGACTTATATGGAACTTGAAATATAAAAATATAGGAGGTAAAAATTAATATCTAAAACATAAAGTTCATTTTAAATACAACTTAATTATTTTCAGATTTAATTTTTGAACTTTCCAGCTATGGCTACCTGATATATAAGGGCGTATCGGTAATTAGTAGGTATAGGTATTATGTAACGGGTGCACCAATACCGCTGCGCCACCAGGGCAAAAGATGGATGGAATAATCGCAATTGTGGCAATCATTCTAGTGCGTACAGCTGTACATAAGAGCTCTTACAGGTGACCAGACCAAAACATATTACCTGCTAGCGGGCTTTGTAGGCCCAGGTTACAGGAATGCTACTTAGGATACTCGTTGTCTATAGATGAACCTTTATTACCTAATAGTATATGTAAGGGCCATTACCTATCGACTAAATTTGTCCTTTCTTAAGCACATGTAGAACTAACCTATGAGAGTTACGCCAGATCCCTGCATTTGATCAAGGAAACTGTTAACTTTTAATAAATTTAGTTTAATTAATTGTTGGTTTACCGGAGATAAAATTAGTTCGCTAGTAATTAATTTAAGTTAGCTTTAATTTGTTTTAATTAAAGTACTAACTAAACTAACTAAATAATTTACAACTTTAGTCCTTACATAGTAAAAGCTTCTAAGACCGTATATTGTCACCTAGCCTAGGGGTGCTTAGCGTACCTCATATAAGGAAAGGTCACCTATTGATCGGCCTATACATGTTCCGGAGCTAAGCTACTTAAAGTTGTATAAATGCAACAGCACCTACAACTGACCTAATTAAATAACATGATTAATGTCTCTTATATCTGATAATTACAAGCCTTATTCGCTTAAAAGCTATATATATTAATTAATCAACTATTATTAAGACGATATAAGGTATAAATTAAAGACACTTATTTATATACTTCAATAAAAATAAAAATAATAACAGTACCGTCGATATCCTCGGTTATCTATAAAGAACCTAAGGACTAGGACCGCTTCAAGAGCAAATCTTAATCTAAAGGACGTACTCTTAACATCTAGAATTATATGAATCCTAATTAGTTAAATAACCTATCAAACCTACAAGACCTAAGATGGCCACCTATTCAAAAAGACGACTTCATTAAATACTAACGCGAGCAACCAGTTCATTCTTCGAAAGAACTATAAAAGTTGAAAACGTCGATCAAATAAATTACTTAACGGATACTCTTAAGATAATAACCGAAAGCCGGTAAGCACTTAATTAAAACTTTATAAATATACCTATATATATAAAAAAACGATACCTTTCGTGAAAATATAAATAACTTTACAAATCAACTCCTAAAATCTGTATCTCTAACGATTAAAAAAACGAACATTTTTTTAAAAAGAGATATGCGCAAATAATACGTGATGTTAATCGAATTTAATAAGGTATACCATAACAAGCTTTTATTTAATACCTAACGAAAATACAGTAACCGGTTAAAATAAGCCATATAATTAACAAAAGAAACTAAACAAAGAAATCGGTATATAATAAAATATCATAATTGAAAGTAACGATACGATATTCCAGAAGCGAAAAAGACGATCGTATAAGTTAACGACTTGTATATAATAGTAGCTTTAATTATAAAGACCTAAATAACTACCTTTTAAATAATAAGAAAAACTAAAATTAAAAACGGTACGATTAATTAATAAAAGGTAATTATTAACCTCCTAAATTATTAAGTTATAACTCATTAACAAATTATATTAAAAAATGTTACAATAATATTTTTAACGTTCTACGGAATTCCTACGGACCCCTTTAATCAAAACGATATAATCAGGAAAGTTTCAAATCGAATAATATTTAACCGAAAGATAGGACCTTAAAAGGGGGCCCAAAACAAAGCAATCGAAATAATTCGTATTTAAATCAAAACGTATATAAAGGAAAGCCTTACGAATTAAATACTCAAGGTAACAGTTATAAAGTATATTTAAATAATAAGTATAAGCTACCTTAATACTTTTACGTATTGTTTAATAAAGTTCTAATAAAATTTAAAATGCACAAGGTAATAATAATGTTAATTAAAACTCGGATTACTTTTAATTAATTCTTTTTTAAAACTTAATCTTTTATTAAACCTTTTAAATAAATTAACTACATAAAACACAAATTAACGCGTAAAAGAAGTAAAACCAATTTTAACGTACTTTTTAATCATGAATTAATATAACGCCATAAACGTTTCGCTTTACCGTTTAACGAGATTTCTTTTTCACTTAAACTTTATAATATATATTTTTAACCGAATTAACAGGTTCTTAAACCTTAAACTAACTATATAAAGTCACGAAATATACGCAAATAATATTTTCGTTATAATTAAGAAGTACGGAAAGTTAATATATTGCTTCGAAAGCTTTATAATATAAAAGCGCTACGGTTATATAACGTAGCCCATTCCGATAAATTCGTATACAACTTAATATTATTTCTATAACTGCATCAGAAGGTTATTAATAGAATAACCGAATGAGTAATAACTAATTTTAAAATAGATATAATTAAATTATTATTACGTTAACAAATGCGTTTAATTAATTCGTTATTGAAAATATTAACGTATTAATATTTTATATAATTTTTAGTATTTATAAATAAAAAGCCGCCACAGATAAGGAACGGCATTATATAATTTCTACGATTAAACTATTCAAACCCCGAAATAATTACTTAATTAAAATCCTATATTAAAGGAATCTCACCAAAAGGTTTTATATGAATGGAATACCAAATATATAATAAAGCGAAAGCTAAAAAACAAATACGTCGCAAACTAAGAAAAGGGAAGTCCCGATTAAGCTAAAAAATCGCCGTCAACTTTATAAATTTCGAAAAGAAATCTTAAAATATATTAAGGCGTTAAATTCGTTAGCGAAAAATATTTAAGCTAATTTTACAATATTTACCTTAAAAACTGAAAATAAGATATATTAATTATAACGTTTTAATGTACTTGAAAAATCGTAAGAAATTAGTCAGGTCGAATTATACTTTAATTATCTCCTTTTAATATTAACTTTGAACTTTCAGCATTATATACTCAGATTTAAAACGGGGTTGTTAAGCGCTTAAAGGCTATAATCTTTTTTAAAAAACGACTACGATACGAAATAACATTAAGATATTACGTTCTTAATGATATACATCTTTAAAACGGTAATACATTTATATAACCATACTTTTAAATACTTTCTCTTTTAAAACTTTCTATAAGGTTCCTTAAATTTACTTAATATATAGAAACGACGTTATAATACTTAATTAAAAGCTTTAATAAACCCACCTTTAAGCTTATAACTATATAACTAATATTATAACGACCACCGCTATAAATAAAACGGAAAAACGTTAAGAATTAAATCTTAAAATATTAATGAACTTCTTGCTTAATTTTAGATTTATGAAAATTTATAAAAGTTTAAAACATGTTAATTAATAAAATTATTACCATCCGAAACAGTATATTTAATAAAAAGGTTACGTTTTCGGTAATATTAAAAATTTTAAAAATAATTGATTTTACGTTACCGAGAACGAATTATAAAACTAATTCCGATAAGTTACTAGATTTAATTAAACTAATAATTACCTTATATATATATAAAGAGAAAGAAAACCTAAACGAAATAATTTAATTACGAGCTAGATAAAAAGAAACGGTTTTGAAATAACGTAAATGTTTAAAAGACGTACGGAATAAAAAAGATAAACTTATTCGTAAAAGACAAATTACCCTTATATAACCGCTATATTTAAACTATTACCGTTTCTTAAACTATTACGGTTGGTAACGTTTGCTTTAATAACTATTATAATTATTACGGAGGCGGAAATTACAAAAATTACATTAAACATTTATTACGTTATTTAATTTAAAATAACGGTAAAGAATAAAAGCCCCTTGGGGGTTATAAACGTAAGCTTCTTATACGTTCCGTATTATAAAAGTATTTAATAACCGCCTGGTAAATTAGGGTAGTTTAAAGCGAATAGAAACCTAAAATACGCGCTGCCTTAATCGGAAAAACTTTAATATTAAAACAAAAAAGTTATTTAAATTTTTAAACCGGATATATAAAAGGAACCCACCGTTGCCGCCGCGAGGTTATAAAAAGCTAAATAGATACCCGGTAGAGAAAATATTTCGTAAAACTAAAAAAACTTTTCTTAAATTTACAAAAGACAAAATTTTAAACATTATTAACTAATTCTTTTTAAAAGGAAATAAATTATAAGATATATATAAATATACGTTAGTAAATTCGTTAAATATAATTAGCTTTAAAAATATAAAGCCATTTATATTATACGAAATGATTATTAATTTAAAAATGCTTATATAAAAATATATTTATATTTATATTAACGAAAAAGTCTTTTTAAGTTTTAATTTTCATTTTAATGAAATGTAACTTAAAACTCAAGTAATATAACGTTATATACCTTTTCGTTAGCGAAAATCTACTTTATAAAATATTTCTAATGAAAAACGTATTATATAAATTAAAAGAAATCGCCTTTACTTTAATAAAAGGATATTTTAATACGTTTAAAAATTTAAAACTCCACCTCGTTTTTCATAAACTTTATTATTTTCTTTATTAAAAGGTGGTTTTATTCTTTTACATTAATAATACAATCGTTACGTATACTAAAACGATTAAAAACCTTAGCGATAAATTAATCTTATAAGTACAAGGATCGTATATCTTTATAGGTAATAAAAATATAGAATATTTCTTAAAATCCGAATAATTAAAAATAAAATTAATAAAAAAACCCGGTTGTTTTTTTTCGATTTTATAAATAAGTTAATTAATTTGATTCTTAAAAAGATTTAAATGATTTCCAAAAAAGGTTAATAACTAACGTTAAGCTATTAATAAATATTAATTTAACTTGGTTAAAATTAAGATATTAATAGTAAAGAAACGATCGGCTTCATTTTACATGTTAGAATTAATATAGAACCTAATATATTCTGTATAATATTTTGACTTGTCTAATTTAATATAAATGTTAATAACGTATATTATAAAGTAATTAATGGCCTTATATAATATCTAATCGGTATTAAAGCGTTACTATAAATTCGATTAATACTTAAAATATAATTTCTTTTATAAATAATACAATTAACCGAAAGAGTTCTTAAATTTACCTTATAAAATTATTCTGCAAAATAATAAAATAATAAGCAAATAAGCAAAATATAATAATTGCTTTTATAAGCCAAATAAAGCTATTACCTTTTACGTAAGTTATAAGAAAACCTTATTTACCTTTTAATTAATTATAAAATTAAAAATTAACTTAAATATAAAATTATTAAATGTATAATAAGATAATTTATAAATAATATAACTTATTAACATTAATATTAAGTTATTATAAATAAAGTTACGGTAGGTAAATATATATAATTATTAATTATAAAAAATAATTAAAAAAGTCTTATTTAAAATTAATTATATATATATAAGTAACATATTAATTAATAAATTTGTTAAAACTTTATCACCAAAAAACGTTAACGTACCACACAAGCGAATCGGACACACAAGCGAGTCGGACACTTTTTAGCACCTCGCAATAACAAATTTAAATAACTTAATAACAACATATTGCCTTAATTAAAATTAATCGGATTCTTTTTCGCTAAACGTATTTACAACTTCTTTATAAGTACGCGTATTATGCCCGGGTTTGCTGCAAACGTTATATTTCCGTTTCTTGGTTTTAGCCTTTTTGCGACGATTATCTTTAGCTGCTGTTAGCTGCTCTTTTTTATCATTCCCTTTTTTTGGGTTAAAATAATTTATCCGTTTTATATGGTAAGTATTCCTTTTTCTTGAAAACGTTTATATTTAATCCTTTAACGTTTGCTTAAGATATGGTTCGTTTCGTGTAATTAGGCGGTTTCTGTCCGAAGAAAAATAACTTTGTGCAATAATAATAAGTTATTTTTCGTTAAAAGATTAACCGATTTTATTATTCTTGTTGGCGAGCTACCTTGGTAATTTCTGATTTTTCTCAGTAAATAACGTCTTTATTTTGTTGTTTCCTGGATATTTTTAACGGTTTTCGCGGGCGGGGAAACAGAATTGGCGGAGGTAAGCTGCGAGACCGTCGATATAGGTATAACCGGAAGAACGTCCAATTCGGAAAGAACCTTATTAAGATCGAATAGAATAAGTCCAGCTTTTGCAAATCCGGATTTAATATTATCGGACGTTATAGCAGCTTTAAACGCGTCGTAAAAACCGGGGAAGAAATCTTTTTTTGCGATATAAGTATAATAACGTCGTATTAGGTTTTCGATATACCGCGAATAAACGCGTTTTAAAAGAAAGAAATAAAATATATTAAAAGGTTAAAGCCGATAAAAAAATGCGCGGATATACAAAAGGTAATAATGTCGTTATTCGCGTAATATTCTTCGAATTCGATCGAATGGTGGTTTTCGTAGCCGTCGAAGATAAAGAAACGTTTCGAACCTTTCGTACGTATCCAAATATGTTTATCAAAATGCTAAATTCATTTTAAACTTAATCCGGTTATTATTTAATTATTAAAATTAATACCGACTTTTAAATCGGATAATAATAGATTATCGCAATATTAAAAATTAAAATAAGCTTTTTCTGCTATAATAATAAATAGCGGTATAACTTAATTTTAAAAATTAACAACCTAAATAATTATAACTTAGTCTTTATTCCTTTATTACGTTTATTTAAGTTTTCCACGGTTTTCGGCATTGGTAATTACCATACCCGTTATCATAAAAAGCCCTATTAAAAATCCAGTTTCGTCGAAGTTATAAATATTCTCTTTTACGATACCGTATTTTGCGATTATAACCCGAATAAGCTTAAACCATTTATAAAATGTTTCTGGATTTTCGCATAAAACCTATTAATAGTTAATTTTTCGATTTAAACGTATTTAAAGCTTTTTTTACCGTCGAATAAAGTTTAACGCCTAATTAACTCCGACGCGTATCGTAACGCGTTAGGTACGCAGTAAATTCGTTATATTTTTAACGTATTAAAGCCGGATAAGAAACGTTCGCGTATTTAGGTTAAGGATTCGGTCGACAATCGATTTCTTTTTTATCGGCGTTAATTTTCGCGAATTAAGGACGGTATCGAGTCAGGAAGCTTTGCCGTTAAATCGGTTTTCTAAAGTAAAATATAGGACGTTATAAATAGAACTTAGCTTTTTATAACTAAGTTTCGGGTTATTCTTTTTAGCCTGAACGGCTAAGTTTATTCTAAACGTCTTTATAAGTCGTTCCATGTTATGGTTGTTGAAAAATAAGTAATTAAAGTTGGATGGTTAAAATGTTGAAAAAAAGTGTCCGACTTGCTTATATGTCCGACTTGCTTGTGTAGCACGTTAAGTATTTTTCAAAAATAATTAAAATTAATCAATGTTATAAAAATCTTAAATTAATAAAAAAAGGTTTAAAGCTTATTTTAAACGAAAAGTTAATTAATTAAAAAGATTTAACAGCTGGAGGAAAGGTAAAATGAATAGTTATGACTTTAAAAAGTGATTAAATATAACGATTAATACCGTAAATGCTTTAAGGTGTTTAGGGGGTGTATTAGTTAGCTGGGGGGTGCTTAGCGCACCCTATATACGGAAAGGTCACCTATTGATCGACCCATACATGTTTCGGAGTTAAGCTACTTAAAGTTGTATAAGTGCAATAGCACCTGCAACTGACCTAATAGAACAACATAACTGATGTCCCCTATATCTAACATATATTAACCACTTGGTATGCCAACTCAGTGTCATTACGCGTTGCATCAATCCCTAACGTGGCAAATGAAGTCCCCACTATTCTATCTATCCTTCGCCAGTGACGCACAAGAGATGACAGCCAACTCTGTGTTGCAATCAACGACCTCCCCCTTCTCTATGAGGTGTGCTATTCATCCTGGGAGTCATTCTGCCTTATTTTCTATTAATGCTGTGTTTAGTGCCCTATAATTCAGATGATCTATCGTTATGGGTCCATTAATAGTTCGAAGAAGGATGCGAAGATAATCCTTGCATCAAAAGCTCAGTGACACGGTCACCGTATACTGAAAATCAAAGTTTCACTTCTTTCTGATGATAATACCCCAGATGGAAGTCGGAACCAACATGCCAATTACATCTCTACCTCGAGTTCTCGCCAGAAATCGCCTCGCTTCCGAAAAACTAGGTTGGGACCGTGGTGAGCGGCGACAAAGATATCCTCGAGCTGGAACTCACCCGGCCGGCCCCTGCCGTCCGTCCGCCCGAGTTGTCCCGCCCCAACCTCACCCGCCTCCCCGGGGGCGGCCTCGAAGTCGAAGTACCACAGCGTGCGCGCGATTGTCAGGCTCGCTTCCATGTAGGCCATTGGCTTGCCAGCGCAGGAGCGGTCGCCGACAATGAAGGGGACGAACGCCTTGCGCATGGTCGCGCGGGCCGCCTGCTGCTCGTCCGTGTGGGCGGAGGCGCTTCCTTCAGGGAGATCAAGCCATCGCTCTGGTCTGAACTCGAATGAGTCGGGGAAGTATTCCTCGTTGTGAAGCAGCGAGTACAGGCTGACGCCCACCTGGGTGCCATGCGGAATGACATGCCCGTCCACTGCAATTGTGGCCAGTTACCTCTAGTCAGCCATTGTTACCCTAAGAAATTTCGAGATCCGGTCCGGGTCTTAATCGAAACACTTTGCTCTCCGAGGCCGATGCTGACACATATTCCATACTATACCCAAGACCTTCCTGTCTCTGATATACTAGGTTGCAGCCTATATGGAAAACCCGGGGTATGGCTTACCAATGAAAGGCTCGTCGCTGCGGTCACCAATATCCTGCTCGCGCCACAAGGTAGTGAGCGAAGGCGGGGACATGCGGAGCGCCTCATCGAGGCACGCCCGGAGGTATTTGCACTCGTTGAGCTTGGGACCTGAGCAGATTTCGCTACCTGACCTGAATGTGGAGCGGATTTCTGCCGCGAGGGTGGCGTAACAGTGCGGGTTCCGGGACAGATAGAAGAACATGGCGCTCATGGCGGATGCAGTTGTAAAGCCTCCTGTGAGGGGAATGTTTACTTTTAGCAACGTATACGTATTGACACTACTGATGGCTGGGGTATGGGTTTAATGATCTTAATAAACATGTCGAGGATGGTTCCAGTGAACGCTAGTGCCGAGGAAAGCTGACCTGCCATGATGAATAAAATAGCCTCTGGCCACAGCTCGCCATAATAGAGGCCGTCTTGTCCCTTGCCGATATGGTCTGCCACCATCGAGTAAAGATCATGTTGAGCATCCTTGGCCTGGGCCTCGCGCGTCTTTATCATGGTGGTCACAGCATGACCAAACTTGAGAACCTGCCTTTGACCGAGCCTTGCTAGTACGTATTCGAAGCCCGATAGTGGTGGGAATTGCATGTAGGTATTGATACGCCAGCTCATGCCCTCGATCCCTGCGAGAATGAATCGGAAAGCCTCGCTGATTTGTGTGTCCAAAGGGTAGCCAAAGGCGAGGTGGCCGACGATATCTACGCCCAGGCGTTGGCATCGCTCTGTCATATTAGCGAAGCTTCCATTTCCACAAGATGCAAGAAGTAGGCGTAAGAAGACATTTATTTGGGCAGTCATGGTAGGCTCGAAAGCGCGCATCGAGCGCTCCGTGAGGGCCTGGCCCACGAACTTCCGCTTCCTACGATGCTGGTCCTTGTTAAGAGCATTGATGATACTGGGGTATTTTGCTCTTAACTGGGAGCACCGGTATGCTTGTCCTTTTGTCACCCGTGGGCTAAGGTATATATCTTTGACTATCAGCACCGGACCGTGGATCAGTAATATCGAAGGCTCATCGCCAGCCGCCTTACCATGTAGAGCTGTTACCGTATTGAACACGAGTCTGTTAGGCGCCTGCCTGACTACAGGACCTATTTTTCAAGACCGGGTGGTCAGCAAGCAGCCAAGGACGCAGACATTAGAGATATATACCATATTTCTGGAAGTTCTGGTACGTGACAATGTGAAGGCGCTTTCTAATGGCAAAGTAACCGCCGTAGGCATCTGTAAGCCTGGCAAAAAGTGGCCCAGGATAGCTTCGCAAAGGGTGGAACAGTAAGCGTGAGCTTGCCAACAATAAGCACTGTACTGAACAATTAGCATGAAGCTGTTGCTGGTGTCGGCAACAGGGACATGCGTTACCAATGGAACGATAATGTAAGCGGCATACGCCACAGGCACGAAAAGGGTCAAAGGGGTCATTCTGCGGGAATGACTTCAATGGTGATAGTTGAGGGAGAACAGGCCTGACTGGGAATGAATATGGGACTAAGGAATGTCAGAAGAGATGGCAGCGACAAGGCAACACCACTTGGGCAAATCTACGTTTCACGTGGTGGTAACAAACTCAAAAACCACACGGTGTCGGTAGGCTGACACGTCACATGTGTATACGAGACCAACAGATATTGAAATTAGCAACAGCGTAATGCTAACGAGGCGGCTCAAGGCTCTCAAGTCCTTGACTACACAATATATTCCTGTACTTCCTGCTACCACGGGGAGGATACATGCCAAGTTTCGCTTTTAATTCCTTACTTGTAGAGCTGCCGAAACGACGAGACATGATTGATACTGTGTAGGTTCAACAGAGGTTGATGAGGTAGGTCTTGACAGTGCGTAGCAGGTGGGCGGCAGAAAGAGGTCAGCGAGACATTTGTCCAACGCAGTCGTAGGTACGCGTTCTTCTTGGCTTAGGAATGGAATTCCGCCCTTTCGACATAAATTTCGTCAAGGTGGCAGGAGCGTTCTCGGAGAAGAATCTCTGCCAAGGCAGAAATGATGTCTTTAATGCAACCCTATACAGCCGTTGGTACAGGTGCTTGCGATATGTTATTGGTTCTAGGCTGGATTCCGGCAATCCTGTAAATAACGGTTATCTGAAATGGAACTAACTGCAGGTGTCAGCTAGCTGGGGGGTGCGTAGCGCATCCCATATACGGAAAGGTCACCTATTGATCGGCACTTATATGTTCCGTAGCTAAGCTACCTAAAGTTGTACGCACCTGCAACTAGCCTAATATAATAACATAACTAATATCCCCTATATCTAACAATTAAAAGTTTTATTTCGCTTAATTCACGTATGTATTAATTAATTAGGTATTTTTAAAAAGATATAAGCTATATATTAATAGCAATTATTTATAACTTCCTATATAAGCTTATAGAATGCATAAGCTTATAAGATGATTTTTAGCACCTCGTAATAGCAAACCTAAATAAAAGAACCATAACGCTATAAATTAATTTTAATTAATCAATTTTGTTTTATTATACGTATTTATAGCTTTTTTAAAGTACGCGTATTATATTCGAGTATGCTGTAAACGTTAAATTCTTTTTTTTTTTTCCTTTTCAGACTTTTACGATAATTACCTTTAGCCGTTATTAGCGACATTTTTTTATTATTACCTTTCTCTTTGGTTAAGAAGCTTAATTTTTTTTTTAATGTAATAAGTGTTTCCTTTTCTCGAAAAGGTTGAGTTTTAATCCTACGACGTTTGCTTAAGATATAGTTCATTTCGCGTAATTAGACATTTTTTCTCCGCAAAAAAAGCGGTTTCATATAAAAGCAATATATAACTTGTTATTACGAAATTAACCTATGTAATTATTTTTACTAACGAATTTCCTTGATAATTTTTAATCTTTTTTAATAAATAAAGGTCTTATTTTATTATTTTATAAATATTTATAAGAGATTTTACAGGCAGGAAAATGAAACTAATACAAATAAGCGGGGAAAGGATTAATATAAGTATAACTGGAAAAGTTTTTATTTTAGAAAAAAACGTTATTAAGATCGAATAAATTAAATCAAACTTTTATATATCTAGATAAAATATTATCGGACACTATAATAGGTTTAGACCTATTATAAAAACAGAAAAGGAAATCTTTTTTAGCGAGATAAATAGTATAACGTTAAATTATATTTTTAATATAAAGCGAATAAACGCGTTTTAATACGAAAAAAAGAAATACGTCGAAAGGATAAAACTGATAGAAAGAATAACGTCTTACACAACCTCGCGACTTAAACAAGCTCGCGACTCGTTTTTTAGCACTTCGCGATAACAAATTTAAATAAAGCAACCATAACGCTATAAATCAATTCTAATTAATCGGATTCTTTGTCACTTAACGTATTTACAACTTTTTTATAAATACGCGCATTATGTCCGGGTTTGCTGCAAACGCCATATTTCCATTCCTTTGTTTCAACCCTTTTATGATAACTACCTTTAACCTTTATTAGCTATATTCTTTACTACCACCTTTTTTGGCTTAAAAAGCTTATTCTTTTTATATAATAAATATTCTTCCTTTTTAAAAACGTCTATTTTAAATCCTCCGACGTTTACTTAAAATATACTTCGTTTTACGTAATTAAACGTTTTTCGCGAAAAAAGCTGTTTTATATAAAAGTAATATATTACCTTTTATTATAAAACTAACCAATTTAATTATTTTTATTAGCAAACTGCCTTACTAATTTTTAATCCTTTTTTATAAATAACGTTTCATCTTATTACTTTATAGATACTTTTAAGGATTTTCGTAAGTAGGAAAATAAAATTAACAAAAGTAAACCGGGAAACGGTCGATATAAGTATAACCGAAAGAATTTGTAATTCGGAAAGAACGTTATTAAAATCGCAGAAAACAAATTCCGCTTTTGCCAATCCGGATTTAATATTATTGGACGTTATAATAACTTTAAACGTATCGTAAAAGCTGAAAAAGAATCTTCTTTCGTGATATAAATATAATAACGTCGTATTAAACCTTTAATATATAACGAATAAACGCGCTCTAAAACGGAGAAATAAAATACGTTAAAAGGTTAAGACCGATAAAATAATACGCGGGCATATAAATAATAACAATATCGTAATTCGCGTAATATTTTTCGAATTCGATCGAATAATAAGTTTCGTAACCGTCGAAAATAAGAAAAAGTTTAATTCTCTTCGTACGCGTTCGTATATACATATTAAAGTATTAAATTTATGTTAAACTTAATTAGCTTATTATTTAAGTATTATAAGTTATGTTAAACTTTTAATTGAGTAATAATTAATATTTTCGAGATTAAAAACTAACATAAATTTTCCTGATTAAAATAATAGAAAGTAATAAAGCTTAACCTTATAGATTAATAACTTATATAGTTATAATCTATTCCCAATTCCCTTATTACGTTTATTTAAATTCTTTACGTTTTTTAATATTTATAATTATTATACCGCATATTATAAAAAACCTTATTAAAAAACTCGTTTTGTCGAAATTATAAATATCTTCTTTTATAATGCCGTATTTTACAATTATAACCCGAATAAGGTCGAACTATTTACAAAACGTTTTTAAATTTTCGTATAATACCCGTTAATAATCGACTTATCGATTTAAACGCGTCTTATGTTTTTTTTTTTTGCTGTCGTACAAAATTGAAGGCCTAGTTAACCCTAACGTGTATCGTAACGCGCTGGGCCAGCAATAAATTCGCCATATCTTTAACATGCTAAAGCCGGATAAAAAACGTTCGCGTATTTAAGTTAAGGACATTTTCGATAATAAATTCTTTTTCGATCTGGGTTAATTTTCGCAAATTAAGGATAATATCGGCTCGGGCGCGTCGACCGTAATATATGGCTTTTATGATCGCTTCGGCAATATCGTATATAAAACTAAGCTTTTTATAATGAAGTTTTAGGTTTTATCTTTTAACTTAAAGAGCTAAGTTCATTTTAAATTCTTTTATAAGACGTTCCATAACGTATATGTTAAATAATAAACAGATAAAGTAAGGTAATGAAAATGTTAAGAAAAACGAGTCGGGAGCTTGTTTAAGTCTCGAGCTTATGTAAGACGTTATGTAAATATATAAAACGTAATAATATCGTTCTTCTTATAATATCCTGAGAACTCGATTAAATAATAACTTATTTTCAGCTTTTAATAAGCGATTAAAACATACTTTTAATATGAAAATTTATATAAATCTTTTCTATTAAAATAATAAATGATAATAAAGCCTAACTTTATGAATTAAAAGCTTATATAATTATAACCTATTTTCGAGTATTCTATTACATTTACTTAAGTTTTTTACTTTTTTTAATACTAATAATTATTATACATAATATTATACGAGGTTAATATAAGTTGAAGCCGTAATTTCTAAGCTTAGCTAAATACATAGAAAATCATTCTGCGATATAATTTCTACGGTAAATACTATACTTAGTATCTTCGAATCCGATAACTAATTAATGGTTTTTACGGTTAAGATAAATTGTATAACTTAGTCTTATAAAGCCTTACTTTAACGCCGACTAATGCGTGGCTGCTAATAAACTTCGACCCTGATAAACCTTATGCCCGCTGGCTCCACGGTCCAGCAAAGTTAATATAACTTAGGAAATGTTAAATTCTAGGCGGGAAAGCTTAAAAATAAACTCTAATGGTAAACGTTAAAGATAAACTTTAAAGTTAAACCTTAATTACGCATAAAAGGTTTTCGTAACTTTTATTAGTTTTAAAATTAAAAATACTAAACCTTAATAAAGACAATATTAGAAAGTTTACTTTTAATTATATTTACAGTAGTTTTTAAGTTATTTATTAATTAAAATAATGTACCGGGTAACTTTATATATACGGTACAGGTATTTCGAAATAAAAACCTTTTTATAAAAATCTTTTTTTCCAGTATATAATTTTTACAAAGTTAATAAATGAAGTAAAATTATAAATATTGTTTTAAATTTAAATGATTGTTTTAAATAAATTAAATTGGGTTTTAATTATCCGATACAACGTATTTCGCAGAAATAACGGTAATTAATCCTTAAACAATGTTCGAAAATATAAACGTCAAGGAAAAACTATTAATAAAATGAAAAGCGGAAAATAATAACAGGTTTTAAAACTCCGAAGTTTAAGTTTTAGAACGATATAAACTGGAGAATTACTAGCCATAATTTGCCCGGCTACTCCGGGTTACGAAAATCCTCTAAAATTCGGACATGAGTAGGAGCTGCGAGAGGGATAAGTTTAATGAAGCCTAGGAATTAAGGTATGAATCTATCATTTTATCTAATTTTGTCTCCCCGGCTACGTCTCCTCTAGGGAGAATACCCGATATTATAAAGACTTTTATTAAAATGCTCGTTTTATAGAAGTTATAAATATCTTTTTATATGATACCGTATTTTACGATTATAACCCGAGTAAGTTCGAATTATTTACGAACCATTTTTAGATTTTGATATAATGTTTGTTAATAATAGATTTTTCGTTTTAAACGCGTTACATAACGAGTTAAGTAAATAATGAATTGGTTATATTTTTAACATATTAAAGTGGGACGGAAAACGCTTACGTATTTAGCTTAAACCTTCGGTCGATAATAATTTGTTTCTGGGTAGGTTTTAATTTTCGCGAATAAAAAACAATATCGGTTTTAAAAGATTTTATAGATAAACTAAATGACGTATAATTAAGTTCCGGGGGGGGGGGGGGTTTTATTAAAATGT